>JANAVB010010999.1:578777-722564 GCA_029216955.1 Iris pallida | reverse complement strand
TGCACAGCCCCGTTGAAAGAAGAAGATCGAGACCCGGCCTTCACTTTTCGTGCTTTTCGGCCTGCTAGACGAGCTCCCGCGGGGCGAGCCTCCGTCATCCCGACTGTCTGCTGCTGCTGCTGCGCTTCTTTGATAGCCTCGACTTATCATCATCCATGTAAATCTCCATAATGAGTACAAAGTAGAGAGAGTGATGAGAGTAAAGAAGAGCTAGCAAGAAAAGAAGGGTGGGTATGGAAGTTGTAGCTAGCTTGATATTTATATATAGAGGAGCCAAGCCAGCCGAGGATTAGTGGTCCATCAGTGGAACACCACTAGTGTAATTCTATTCATTGTTCCGCAAGGCCTGTCCCCTTGTCTCGAGAGTAAGGCCAAGGGCTGCCCCTGGAGTATCGGACACCAACCGGACATGTTATCTTTGTTAATTGGAAAATGCTAAAGTAACCACGGGAGGGGTGACCGCAGGCTGGCCCGTGCCTACGTGTCCCCCTCCATTCGCTCCCCCTTTCTCACCACATGGGTCCTACATCCGAAAATTTTAGAGCCCCCACCAATGGAAGGCCGACACATGTCTGCGGGCCAGGACCACGGTCATAGACTGCAGTCTATGTAGCAGCTCCGTTGTTAATTTGCTCAGTGATTTTGTAGCTTATTTACTGCAGTATGTTGCTTAGAATGAAGCAAGCGTGCGTTAGGGGTTATTATCGATGTGTTTCCTTGACTGTGGAGCAAAGAGCATCCACAGCTTCTTTCCACGCACGTACACTAACTACAATTTTGGGCTCCAAGTAATATTGATAGGTACATTCAGGACCGGTCCGGAAGGTTAGGTTGTCCTATCTGAAGCTAATTTTGGTTGTCCTTTGTTCCGTATTATGGACCGGTCGTAGGGTCATGTCAAAAAATGGAAGGTTGCTCTAGCAGATGGGGTTTTTCAAATCCAAAGTCTTGTGCCTGGACGCTTTTCTCCCTTTCAGTAAGTGAATATTTGCACCAAAAGTTTAAAAACTGTACAGAATATAAACTTGTCAACAATGTAGTGATCGAACTTCTTGGAATGAACAAAACTGCACGAGATGGATGTGGTGCCATGTGAAAGAAAGGGATGTTGGTCCCATTCTCCTCTACGTGCGTACGCAAAGGTTGCTGTTGCATCGACAAGATTTCTACAATCTTTTGGAAGGCAAATGAACGGTCTAGATTCGAAATTCTTCTTGCGAATTGTCTAATCTTTCACAAGTGTGGCTTGGTACGCAAGGAGACTTTGACATTGAGGTCCGTTAGCGCACTTGGATCTGCCAGCATGCAGCACCAAACAACAAGTTCAAGTGTCGGCCATGACACGGAGTGTGGTACCAGCAGACGTGGATACAGCTCAGGTTGATCGACCAGCTTCAACCATGCCGTCGCGCGCGTCCAAATTCACACCGGCACTAGTAGTTGGGCCAAGACACGGATGACAGATGTAGCTCTCCTAATCGCAAGTTAATATTGCTGCACTAGAGACGGAGAGATTAATGGTCACTGTGTTAGCAGCTAGCACAAATTGAATATATCCGTATATTTAATCAGCTCAAGATGCATTCTGAGGGACGAAAATTAGGTACTCCGTCAAGACGAGAGACTGCAGTTTATATAAACCACTGCCAGCTTTTGAAGATGTCGACTTGACACCAATTGATCCGTAGGGAATATATGCTGGGGCGGTGGGATTCCTTTCTTTGTGAGCCTGGCCTGTGCGAAACGGGCATCCAGAACGTCGTATGACTGACGAAAAATGACTACGATTTGAACTGGCGTGGGACATAATGGGACGTCCGTGAATAAAAACTCAACAGATAGGGCGTCACGCGGACGGTCGAGGACCGGCACCATTCTACCACGGGTATAAACGACGGCCGATCACGCGGTCCGTCGTGCGGCGTTGTAAAGGCGTTGACGTCGTAAGGACGTCGTGCGCATAGAACGGGTGGCTGGACGGCATCGGCTGTCGTAGGCGTTGTGAAGACGTCGAGGACGCCTTCGGCGTCGTGGACGAAGCAAGGCGTTGAGTTGCGGACGACGAAAGACGTCATCGCCGTCTCGTGGAGCTCTGGAGCGCGCGGTGTGCGTTTGGGACGATGATGACAAAGCCAGTGCGAACAAGATCCGTACGAAGAGTCCAAAATGATATGACAAACGGCTAAAAATCGTGTACGGGGAGACACACGGTTTAACTGAGCCCGCACGAGCTGGATGAAATGAAAAGAAAAGAAAAGAATATTCGAAGGTGACAAGCGTCGTCGTTCAGAAGATGAAGAAGTTCGGGAGGTCGACGAAAATCAACGAAATAAAAATTTGTTGTTTCTAGGTTACAGAGAATAGTACAAAGTAGAAAAAAGAAAAAAAAAAAGAAAAAAAAAAGAAAAAGAAAAAGAAGAAGATTACGACTCTTGGAAACAGAAATATTGCAATAACAAGTTGTTGGAAATGAAAGCTTTTAAAAATTTTGCAACACAGTTGTATTGTCCTGTCCTGCTCAGCACAATTGGAGGAATCGAAATGCCAACGACGTTCGAACTTAGCTATGCAACGGTTGTTCGAAGACCCGCTCGGTCGAGCCGATCACTCCTCGCTCAGGTGGGTGGCTTCGTTGAACTTGCGCCTCAGCTTGGCCTTCACACTAATAAAACGAAAGTTTTCAAATGCGCAAGTAGGCTTGATAATAAAATAGAGAAATCCACATAGGTAAGGGAATAATCCCGACGGGTCAGATTGTGTTAGAATATGGAAAGGTCCCACGGTCAGCATAGAAGTATCGCACGACGTGCTTTCAAAATGACACTCGATCCTTTGTCCCGTGGCTTGGGAGAAAAAAATCGGTTTAAGTTGCCATGAAGTTATGAACTTAGCCTATGTCATAGACGTCGCACACATAACTGCTTGATAAAGCATGCACGGTCCCATCGTTCGATACTTGACATAGCCAAAGTGTCCCTTAAGTCTTAGTGCATATTTCTGCGATGCTAGGCTTGGCATAGCCTTTGCTCATCCCAACGGTTAAGTTGATGCACGATTGAGTTAGGCAAAAGTTATATCCGCTTATCAAAGTTATTCTAAGAACTGTCCCACGATTTCTACGGTTGCTAAGTTACATAGTCCCACGATCTCAAGGCTCGTCATATAAAGTATGGCTCGGACGGTAGTGTCGCATAGAACACAAGTCGGTTTAAGGCACGAGGCACAGTTGGTTCAATACAAAGTTAGCCACGGTCTATGGGACATGAAGAACACGTTTCGTTCAAGTTATGCTTGAAGGCTATCGATTAGCCATTCATGAGTTGAGTCAATAATAGTGGAAACAATAAAAACATGTCGGGACTGTAGGTCAGTCGCCGAGGAAAACATGTCGGGACTGTAGGTCAGTCGTCGAAAAGAAATATGTCGGGACTGTAGGTCAGTCTTTGAGCACTACCAAATTTTATCGTTTTAGCGACGGCCCTATGCGTCGCCAATCCGACGGTAATTACTATTAGCGACCGATAACCGACGGATTTTGGCCAAAAAAATTCGTCGGCAATCAGCTCGTCGCTAATAACGGCCCGTCGCTATGTTGTCGTCAAACGACGGAATAGCGACGGATTTTCGACGTCACAATACGAAGCATTAGCGATGCATTTTTGACGGACTGTCGTCCATTTCAACTATTAAGTACTGAACTGTGTAGACAATAGCGACGTAAAATTCTGTCGGTAACCCGTCGTAACAGCGTATCAGAGCGTATCGTTCCGTCGCTCATCCGTCGGTATTCGTCGGTAACGAACGACGGATTAGCAACGGCGTACTGACGGACAATCCGTCGATCAGGTTCTGGAAATGCTTGGCATTTCCAGCACCATGGCGACGGATTATTCGTCGCTATTCCGTCGATATATATCGACGGAATACTGACGGATTATCCGTCGAGCATGTTCTGGAAATTCATGGTATTTCCAGAACAAGGGCGACGGATTGGTCGTCGCTATTCCGTCGAACTATATACAATGCCGACGGATATTCCGTCGACCATCCGTCGCTACCTAGAAACATTTAAAAATCTCCAGTTAGCGACGGAGTAGCCGTCGAAAAGTAGTCGAAAACTGGTAATAACCGTCGCTAAACGGTCACAAGTCCGTCGCTAACTGAGAATATTTTAAAAAAATTACAGCGCTTTCCCTTTTCGCAAAAATATGCAAAAACCAAACCAATATATAATGCACACTAATTATCCAACAATCACATAGACCAAATATATTATGCACACCAATTATCCAAGAATCACATAGACCAAATATGCACATACGAATTTAATGCACACCAATTATCCAAGAATCATATAGACCAAACCAAATTAATATAAAATAGACATCAATTATCCGGAAGAGTAACCTAATATCCATCGTTATAATCCGATCATAGCACAAATATTCTAAAATTTTTACAAATATTCCAAAACACATAGAAAAAATCGACTTTGGCCTCAACAAAGACCACAAGTCAGACGATGAATTCTCACAGCCAGGGATCATAGTTACGTTGAGGCATGTACCATTCTATCAGCCACTTTGCATACGAAGGCTCAATCTGGTTGAGGTCTTCTGTAGGGACAGGAGGGTCGGTCCCGATGCTACTACTCTCTGACGGTGGCTCCTCCTTAACTTCAAACTTGGGAGCAATCTCTTCCCTGATGGTCATCGGTTCTTTCTTGACCTCGACCTTTGGTAACACCTTCTCCTTAACAGTCACCGGCTCTTGTTTTACGACGGAGACTTCCTCCGTGTCGACCTCCAAGGGTTTCTTGTCTCGACCCCTTCCTCGACTAGCAGCACCACTTCGACGAGTCCTAAGAGCCATCTTTCTGACAACAGGAGGATTATGTCAAAACAAGTAGGATTCATCGTCTGACTTGTGGTCTTTGTTGAGGCCAAAGTCGATTTATGTCAAAACCTACGGCTTCTGATTTTATCCGAAAGATTACTACATAGGAGCCACCTAGCAGTACAAGTACTTGCATTGTCTTCTAATTTTATCCGAGTTATGTCTATCAGCTGATCACACTCTTTATTGCCACTGCGAACTTCGATTGGGTCCAACTTGAGCAACAAGATATCCGTTAATGGTGTAGCTGAGACGAGTAGTCTCGTAAGCAAATTTAAAATTTAAGGCAGAGATAGACATACATCAGGAAACCACAATATATATAATAAAGTTTGATTGTATAATTTGAAGCTATACATGATAATTATATCGTATCACTTTGTAACATGAGTTGTAATTTCATCTTCGACGAGAAACTATAAGGCTACTTGCATGTTCTTCCAACTTTAAATTACAAGATTACTACATTAGGTTAAATAAATCACTAACCTCATCGCGGCCAATGTTTACAGTCTTGGTCTCAACTGTCTTCGATTCTATGATCTCATGCTTTCGGAAAATAGACAACGCAGACTCCATGGAATAGAATGGCCTTACATGCAAATCGTCTGTGATTATGTATCTTTTTCCTCCTTTCACAAACACGCCATCCTTGTTGCCTCCATCTGAAACCTCCTCCCACGCAATATCCTCATCCATTGCCTTACCACAGGGACATCGAGCGCCAATAACCGAACTATACAGACGGTGAGTCTTGGTGTAGCACTCAAATGTGGGGCAACCATAAATTCGTCGAGGTTTTAAATCATCGACATTGAGTTTTAAACCCTCACGTAGCCTTAGGTTAGAGGTCTGTAGGAGGGATGCATGTGCCTACTGCCAGAAAGAATCAAAAAAGGGCTCCAAAAACTGAAAGACGTGATCTAATTTTTAGAGAATAGAAAAGAAGAAGACATCGAGTGAAAGCCAATGTTGGATTTACACGACAAAAGGCACCGGGACAAGTATTCACAGATCAGCCGATTATCGGCTTTGATGTTGTGGAGGAGTACTTCCCTTCCCGGGTTGGGAGGCCACTCGGGATGAATAGTATTCTCCTTTCTCGTATGGAACAAAGATTTGCACGTTAAAAGGGCTAAACAGATCTTGCAGAGATTCATAGAGCAAAGGAAGGAGGCGGCCTAGAAGTGAAGCAGAAAGGCTACGTGAGGGTTTAAAACTCAATGTCGATGATTTAAAACCTCGACGAATTTACGGGTGCCCCACATTTGAGTGCTATACCAAGACTCACCGTCTGTATAGTTTGGTTATTGGCGCTCGATGTCCCTGTGGTAAGGCAATGGATGAGGATGTTGCGTGGGAGGGGGTTTCAGATGGAGGCAACAAGGATGGCATGTTTGTGAAAGGAGAAAAAAGATACATAATCACAGAAGATTTGCATGTAAGGCCATTCTATTCCATGGAGTCTGCGTTGTCTATTGTCACGCCCCAGAACCAGAATACTGGAGAGCGGGGACGTACATAGCCAGCTACTGTATATTGAAATGAAATTTACCTCGCTATATGATCACGGCTGTCTAGATATGAGGGTTTACTACAAGCCAACGGTCTCTTAAGGTCAAGCCTATTGTCTCAATCTCAAGCAAATAGTATAATTACAAGATGTTAGACCACCAAATATACAATAAAAGGTATCCCAAATATTACATATTCAGCTGATCATGAAGTTAGTCGTACAAAATACGAGGACTAGCAAGAGTTATGTCATACATGATCAACCCTAGGATTTGTTAATCATGTTACAGCCCGTAGGCAGACAGTAAGTAAATGTGCATCGAGCTAACAGGTGCTCGTCGGCTAAACGCCTCAAAAGAATAATTTTTACAGTAGAGTGAGCGAAACAAAATAGAAAATCCACTCATAGCCCGGGTTCCTTCTAGTCACCACCATCGGGACTGGAGGTTCGGTAGATCCTCGGGTGCTGCTCCAAAATCTGGCCACACAAAACCAGCTGGGTCAAACCCCAGAAAGAGCAAGTGCCACAAGGGAGGCCACAAAATAAGAACAAAAGCCAGCATATCAGAACATAAGAAAATGAAAGAAAAGTACAAGTAATAAAGAGCTCATCAGGACAATAAACGATTAGGGAACGTAGAACCATTCCGGAAGCCAGGTTACAACCCGTAAACCAAACAAGGACCGGGGTTGTAACCCTTCGCCTGAATAGCACTTGTCTCTTCCATTTATTGTTAAAGATAACTGTAAAACAATCATGTCCAGGGGTACCAGGTACAGGGACTAGACAAGACTCAGACTGGGCTGGACAACATCCATTTACAAGCGGCCAAGCAATACTACGGCTTACTACTTTAAATAACTAGGGTTATCACAAGCCTAATTACTAACAAGATGCAAGTGAGAATTTTCCAGTCCCAAGCCCTGCAGACTATCCAGTTATCCTTCCGCGGGTTGAGAGTATGGTTGGGTATATCGTCTCGCGGGTTGAGAGTATGGTTGGGTACATCGCCCAGGAGACGATATACCCTTAGGTGACTTAGAGGGTGCAACACATGACAGTGTGCTGGAAATGTGCTCTACTCGTCGGCAAGCTACAAGTCCAATTAAGGCGCCCAGATAAGGAGATTGCCTGTGACTGGAAATTCTCTATGAACTATAGTTAGATCTAGTCATTAGCCTAATCCATATTCAGTGTAAATCCCTGACCGTAGGAACCAGGGAGTCACGTCCTAGACATGATGTAAGACAAGACATATGGATTTCACAAGCAAGCAAGCAGGAACACCCACAGTGTCAGAGTTGGTTATGCAAGCCAAGTTAGCCGTCGCAACAGCATCAAGTCAAGTCAGGTTACAAGTTACAAGCTAAGTCTAGTCAAGTTACAAGTTACAAGTCAAGAGTGCGCCGTCACGGGCCACTATCAAGTTATTAGGTTACAAGTCAAGAATGTACCCCATCGGATCATTATCCAGAAAATCAGAAAGTACCAGGATCATAAATCACAGAAAACCACGAAGACCGTACTAGTCATAGCAAATATTGAAAAATCGTGCCAGGTCATATTGGGTCAAGATGGTCGTGCTGTGTGGAACAAGATCTCAAAACCAAATCCACAAAAGAGAAGCCAAGTCCAAGAAATAAGACCAAATCATCATGGGCAAGTGGGTTGCGCAGGGGTAGATGGCGCAGGAATGGTTGGCGCAGGGGATAGATGGCGCAGGAGATCAGGAGGTTAGGTTGCGCAGGGTGTCAGAGGGTTGGGTAGGACTGCGCCAGGATTAGATGGCGCTGGGTTGAGCGGCGTAGGGGGCGAAGTACGCAGGGTTCAAGTGCGCGGGGTTAGACTGCGCTAAGTCGGATGGCGCATGGAGCGAAGTACGCAGAGATGGAAGGCGCAAAAGATGGACGGCGCAGAAGCGGATTGCGCAAGAGCCAAGCGCACTGAGGGTGAGCGCGGTTCGCCAAAGGGCGAGCTGCGCGGTCGGCACTTTGCTAAAGAGCGCTGGCCGAAGGGATGATACGCGGTTCACCAAAGGGTGAGTTGCGTCAATCAGGCCTTGCGCTAAAGAGCGTAGGCCGAGAGTTCTGCTACTCCAGGCCGAGAGCAAGTCCAAGAACACCAAAAAACTTCCAATCTTCATATCTTGGCCAAATCAAAACCAAATTTGGATTTTCAAAGGTCTAACTTGTGTAAAATTGAATTCTCTTCCACATAGAAGCATCAAAACAAGCAAAAATCAAAGTTTAATAGATCAAAATCAAGGAAATCCAAAAATAATTAAAACTTAGATCTAGAACAATGGAGACTCCAAATCATAAAATGCCAAGTTCTAATGTTGCTCCAAATCATCTAATTAAGCTAATTGACAAATAAAAATAGGTCTTCATGTGGTGGCAAGATGTACTTGCCTATGGGTGGGGATGTTGTGTGGAAGAAGGAAGAAGAAGATGGAGGAAAATAAATGAAAGTAAAGAGGAGAGAGAAAAGTTAGGTGGGATTAAATGGGGGGTGGGTTGTGTTGTGTTGAGGGTGGAGCATAGGCTAAGGTGTTCCTCTTGGGTTAAAACCAAATCAAACCAAACCAATTAAAACCGAGTCGAGCCGAAACCCAAAATACGAGAAAACCCAAAATTCCACAAGTCGAGAAAAATAAAAATATATCCCCAAATCCGATTACGAGAAAACCAAAAATCTGCAAGTCGAGCCAAAATACAATTACAGGCCAGAATCCAACTACGAGTATAATACGAAATACGGGAAACGGGGGTGACAACTCTACCCACCTTAAAAGAATTCCGTCCTCGGAATTTAATCAAGGAGCTAGAGATTGCCACGACAAGCTACACTAAGCAAGCAATCAAGCAATCATACATGCAAGCAAGGGATGGAAAGCATAAGGCATAAGGAAGACATTATACCTTACGAGTCAAACAAGTAGGGATATCGCGATCGGATGTCGTCCTCACGCTCCCACGTTGACTCACCTAGAGAGTGATGACCCCAAGCAACGCAGACTAAACTAATAGTCTTGTTCTTGAGTATCTTCTCTCTCCGGTCCAATATAGACACGGGCCTCTCCTATACGAAAGGTTAGGTACCAACAACCAATTCCGAATGGTCCAAGATATGGCTCGGGTCCGGGATATACCGTCGTAATTGGGACACATGGAATACATCATGTACCTCACTTAGCGACGGCGGAAGAGCAAGACGATATGATACATCTCCTACTCGCTCCAGGATATCGAACGGCCCTATATACCTAGGACTAAGCTTTTCCTGCACACCAAGACGAATGACGCCGCGGTTAGGCGAGATCCTAAGGAATACATGGTCACTGATAGCAAACTCTAAGGGACGCCGATGAGCATCGGCCCAATGCCGCTGGCGGTCTTGGGCAACTCGAAGATGGTCCCGGACTCTTCTGACTACTTCAACTGTCTGGACAATCATTTTTGGACTGAGCATCTGCCTCTCTCCAACATCATCCCATGCTAGCGGGGATCTGTACTTCTGTCATATAGAGCTTCGAACGGAGCCATCTGAATACTGGCCTGGTAACTATTGTTGTACGAGAACTCCACCAGGTGCAGGTGATCTTCCCACGAACCACCGAAGTCAAGTGTACAAGATCTCAACATGTCTTCAAGGGTCTGGATTGTGTGCTCTGACCGACCATCTGTCTGCGGATGATATGCCGAACTGAAATGGAGACGAGTTCCCAAACTCTCTTGCAGGCTACGCCAAAAGTGTGATGTGAATCTTGAATCCCTGTCCGAGGTAATACTGACCGGCACCCCATGAAGCCTGACAATCTGCCTGAGGTACATCTCTGCTAGCTGAGCTGTCGATTGACCCACTCTAAACGGAAGAAAGTGAGCCACCTTCGTGAGCCGGTTAACTATAACCGAAATGGGATCTCGACCAGCCGGGGATCTAGGCAATCCAGTCACAAAATCTATGGTCATATGCTCCCACTTCCATTCCGGAATCGACAAGGGCTGAAGAAGTCCAGCGGGCCTCTGATGTTCAGCTTTAACCTGCTGGTAAACCAAACATCGAGAGACAAACCGGGCTATCTCCCTCTTCATGCCATTCTACCAGAAATACTGACGAATATCACGGTACATCTTCGTGCTACCGGGATGAATTGAATACTGTGAACTGTGAGCTTCTGCCATGACCTCTTGTCTGATATCTCCACTGGGTACACAAAGACGGGTACCATGTCGAAGTGTACCATCTTCATGAATGTATAACTCTTGTCTTCTTCCTGCCTCATACTCTGCTCTGACCCGCTGAACCTTGGAATCTGTAGATTGCGCCATCCGGATTCTCTCAACTATGCTGGACTGAACTTGTAGACTGGCTATCAACGCCACGTTGGTAGGAAAAACCACTTCAATTCCCATCTTCTAAAAATCTGCCAATAACTCTGGTTGCGCCGTTAGAAAATAAACTCCGGTCCTCCTGCTCAATGCATCTGCTACAACGTTGGCCTTCCCTGGGTGATATTGCAAATCATATCGTAGTCCACCAATAGCTCAAGCCATCTTCTCTGCCGCATATTAAGGTCCTTCTGGGTGAAAATATACTTCAGGCTCTTGTGATCAGTAAATATCTCCATTCTGTCTCCGTACAAGTAGTGTCGCCAAAGCTTGAGTGCAAACACTACTGCTGCCACTTCCAAGTCGTGGGTCGGGTAATTTTTCTCATGATCACGAAGTTGACGTGATGCATAAGATATTACCTTTCCATGCTGCATCAAGACACACTCCAATCCTCTGCCTGAAGCATCGCAATAAACTGTGAATCCTCCGATCCCATTTGGAAGGGTGAGAATAGGAGCCGTTATCAAACCTCGCTTCAACTTCTCAAATGATTCCTGACACTCTGCTGTCCAAGCAAACTGCACATCCTTGCGGGTCAACTGGGTCATTGGCGCCAAAATCCTTGCAAAATCTGATACAAACCGCCGGTAGTAGTCGGCCAATCCAAGGAAGCTGCAAACCTCTACCGCTGAACTAGGTGCTGGCCATGTCTTGATAGCCACAATCTTCTGGGAATCTACTTCCACTCCTTCTCGGATAATGATGTGACCCAAGTACGAAATACGATCGAGCCAGAACTCACATTTACTGAACTTGGCGTACAACTGGTGCTCTCTAAGCGTCTGAAGGACGACTCTGAGATGCTGCTCATGCTCTGCTTCACTCTTACTGTAGACCAGGATATCATCTAGGAACACGATCACGAACTGATCCAAGTAAGGCATAAAAATGCGATTCATGAGGTCCATGAATACGGCTGGTGCATTGGTCGCTCCAAAGGGCATAACAAGGAACTCCCAATGTCCATACCTAGATCGAAAAGCTGTCTTTGGGATGTCCTACTCTCTGACTCTGATCTGGTGGTATTCTGACCGCAAGTCTATCTTCGAAAACACTGAAGCCCCTCTGAGTTGATCAAACAAGTCATCTATCCTCGGGAGAGGGTATCTGTTCTTGATTGTCACTGAGTTTAAGGTACGATAATCTACACATAACCTGGACGTACCATCCTTCTTTTTACAAGAAGCATCGGGGCTCCCCAAGGCGATCCACTTGCACGAATGAATCCCTTGGTCCTGAGTTCTTCAATCATCTTGTACAAAATCTCTAACTCTGAAGGCGCCATCTTGTAGACTCCCTCTGATACTGGTGTTGTCCCGGAGATCAAGTCTATAGTGAGTTCAATCTCCCGCTCTGGCGGCATCCCTGGAAGCTCTTCTGGGAAGACATCTGGAAACTCTTCAACTATCCGAGGCAACTGCACTGCTGCTACTGCCATCCGCAATACTGGGGAAGATGGCTCCACTGTGCCTCTGGAAAATGAAAACTCTGGCTCGTCTGGGATACTAAAGATAACTCTGCCAACATGGAAGTCTATCCTAGCATACTCGTTCCTCAACCAATCCATGCCTAAGACTACATCATAGTCTGCCATAGGGAATTCTATGAATCTAGCGGGGAACTCTCTACCGCTAACTACGATCCGACACGAGGAAAATACTCGATCTACTCCCACAAGACCATTACCAGTAAGTATATTGAGCCTTACTGATAATGACTCTGGCTCCAATCCTATCCGTGTCGTAAATCGTGCAGACATGAATGAATGCGATGCACCAGAATCAAATAATACCGATGCCGGAAAGGAGTTGACGAGAATAGTACATGCCACTACCTCACCTGGTGCAACTTTTTCTTCCATAGTCATCATCATAGTCTGACCTTGTCCTCTAGCTATGGGTCCCCTCTGCTAGAAATCTTTCTGCCTGCTCTGCACTTGGGCTTGGGTGTACTGCTGCTGGTTCTGCTGATGAAATGCCTGGGCCTGAGGCAACAAGGGCCTCGGGTACTGCTGCTGCTGCATAGGTGCTGGTCCCCTAACCAATGGACTGGTTAGGTTGGAGGAGGATGAACTACCCCTATTCGGACAGGCTCCTATCTTGTGATCTGCCGCTCCACAAGCTAGGCACAATCCTTGCGCCCTACGACAATCTGCCACTACATGGCCTGGCTTCCCACAATGAGAACATCCCATCGCGGAAGTCTGCTTCTGCTTTTGCTGCTACGGGTACGTCGGGGTCGAATGCTGGACCGACGTCACTGAGGCCGCCCGCCTCGGAGTTCCAATAGTCAAACTTCTAGCTGCCGGGACTGGAGCTGATGCTTGGTGCATCTGACTGTGGGACCGCTTCCTACCTCCGGTCCTATCCACGATCCTCTGGGAGGTGTACTCATGCCTCCTAGCTGCTCTCAAAACTGTATCGAACGTCTGGTGCTCGAATTGCTCAACTGCCAGCAAGATCTCCAAATGCAGTCCCTGCTGGAACCGATGGGCCCTATCAAACTCGGTCGCCACCAAGGTAGGGGCAAACCTACTGAGTCTAGAAAACTCAGATGCATAACCGTCGACCGATCTGCTTCCTTGCTTCAAGTTGGTAAATCTCGTCTGTAGGTCGTACCTATAGGCCTTTAAAAATGACAGTCACGCTGAGTTGATCAGGACAGAGTCAAAAGTCACGCTCAGTTGATCCAGACAATATTTACAAATCACGCTGGAGAGACAGCTCATCATTTGTCCGAGAGTAATTATGACTGACAGCACAACAGTCGAAGAATGTCTCTTCGTATGCCACGTATGCACAGAATTCGAGAGATCACAGCCGTCTATTGCGTGATTTTTGAAATCTTCTTCAACAAGACTCAACCTTCGTCAAGTTGGCGTACTAAAAGAGCTTTTTGTCATTTAATGTGACTGACAAAAGTAATCACTACCAGAGATTTTGTGTCAGTCGAGGCACGCTGAATCAAGACAGCTGGCAGTTCTATCCCAAATCTGCGTATATTCTGAAGTTTTCTTCCTCAAGTCTGCGTGGATTCTGAAGTTTTCTTCATCAAAGTCTGCGTAGATTCTGAAGCTTCTTACCCCAAGTTTGCGTGGATTTTGAAGCTTTCTACCCCGAGTCTGCGTGGATTTCGTCTTCACCAAGTCTGCGTGGATTCTGAAGCTTCTTGCCCCAAGTTTGCGTGGATTTTGAAGCTTTCTACCCCGAGTCTGCGTGGATTTCGTCTTCAACTAGTCTGCGTGGATTTCATCAAATTGGAGTACGTGGCAGCCATACCACTGATCTCTCGCCTGCGTGTCCTGTAACTTGCACACGACTCATGCATGATTGCCATGTGTCCAACAGTTACAGGCCACGTCCAGTAACTGCTCACAACCTTGCGTATGTTAAATCCTGCGTAATTTTCAACTAAGCACAGGCTGTGAAGACAGTTATCTTTTAAGTTATTATTTTTGACTCTATAAATAGAGTTCTTTTTCTCGTTCATTGTACGGATACATAGTTATCTACTGTCAAAATTTTGAGAGCTTTTCTTCTTCGCATAGTCCAAGGGATAAAGTGATCGTCTTCTAGATCAGATTCCCACAGTTATAATTTTCCCAGATACACAATAAATAAAGGAATTTATTTATGGAAAACAAATTGGCAATTCTGCTGGGGAAAACCATCTCCTCTTTGAAATGGCAACAACTCAATGCGATACTTCGTCAATCGGCTCGACGAAGAAGGTGATGACGATCCAATTCGATCAACTTGCCTATGAAGAAATGCAGAGGGCTAAGAGTGGTAAGCCCACTACAGCCTCCATCATCACTGCCAAGTCGAAGGGACACTCTATCTATGTCCCTAAGAATCAGTTGGCAGCCAATGGTGAAGTCTCTGCCACAGTGTCTGCTCCTAACACTGGCAAGAACTCTACTGCAAGCACGCACACTCTTGTGCGCTCAAAGATGACAGCAAGCAAAGATCACGCTAACAGTACTGGCTCCTTAGCCAAATCTGTTCCAGTGTGTGTCTCCAAAGTTGAAAGTCACGCTGACAGTACTGGCTCCTTAGCCAAATCTGTTCCAACGTGCAATTTCAACCTCAAAAGTCACGCTGACAGTAATGGCTCCTTAGCTAAATCTATTCCAGCGTGCAATTTCAACCTCAAAAGTCACGCTGACAACACTGGTTCCTTAGCCAAGTCTGTTCCAGTGTGTAATTCTAAAATCAACAATCACGCTAACAATACTGGCTCCTTAGCCAAATCTATTCCAGCGTGTATTTCCAAAGTCAAAAGTCACGCCAACAGCACTGGTTCTTTAACCAAGCCTGTTTCAGCGTGTATTTCATCTAAGAAGAATAGCTCTTTAGCTATCTCTTCCTCTTTGCCAAGTTCTACCAGAACTGGGGGTGGTCTTCCACACAAAGTCCCTTCGAAAAGAAATAACTCTTTAGTTGTTTCTTCTGCTCATGTAGTTTTTACTTCAGGAACAGCTTTGACTGACAATTTTGTTAGTCAAAGAAAAGGAGATGGTCTTTTGACTACTCTTCCTGCTGGACATTCTATGTCTCAAAACTTGAATGAGTCTAAGAAGAAACATTCCTTAATGTTTTCTTCTATGACTTTTTCGAATTGGGCACAGAATTTGTCTAGAAAAGGTCTGTTACCAACTCCTAATCAAGGGGGTGGTTCAACTCTTCCTTCTCTGCAAATATCCAGATCAATGAAAGGAAAACTCCATGTGTCCAAAACCAATGTGTTACCTCCAACTGATCTAAGAACAAAAATTAACACTTCTGGTGTTAAGAAACCATACCAGTTGGAAACAAGGATAAGAGATCCAGATGCAGAGTATGCAAGAAACTATATGGCTCATATTAATCATTCTCTATATAATCAAGAGCCATCAAGACCCAAGAACAGGAAATATATTCCTCAATATTCACAAACAGATTTACGAGAATATCTTCAACAGAAGAGAAGAAGTGATTCTGTGTCAAAGGACCATGCTGAATGTGACTTCTATCCAAGAGTCATAATTCAATGTAGATGTCAATCAATGGCTCATGATCATGTTGATCATGAATGTGACTTCCAGCCAAGAGTCACAATGCAATGCAGATGTCAAACAAAACGACAATCTGTCTTCAATCGGATTCAGTGTGAACCTATGCCTGATGAAGATGAGCCTTTGTTTGCTTCTGTCAATATGACCTCGCGGGATGCTGGGGGTAGAGTTGATAGTCCAGATGGAGTATATAGAAATACCAGAGCAAGAGTCCTGGCCTCTAGTCAAAGAAATTTGATCTCTAAAGATGATTCTGAATTCCTTGGAGAATCTAACTTCCCACCTCTTCCTACTGGGGGTAGTTCTCCTATAATTGACTTTGATGCACAAAGCAATGATTCAGAACAAACAACATCTACCAGTTCATCAATAATTCCTCGTACAGTCACGACTTATATGGTTGATGGGAATACTGATGAACCTTCTTCTTCCTTGACTCCTCAAGATCAAAGAATTGCTTCTTTGGAACAACAAATGAAGTCTATGGCTGATACTATGAAGTCGATGTATGAACTCATGGCAACACATATGCAAAATCGACAGACTGTACCAGATGCCATACCAACTGACACTGATATGAGTCCAGTACAAGTTCCTCCAACAGTACAATCTAATACTCCTGGACCAGCTCAACCAAACCCTAGTCTCTCTGGATCTGGGGGTAGTGCTTACAATGCTGTTTCTCCTCCCAACTATTCTCTACAAGTTACAACTCCACAATCTTCTGGAATTGTTAATAAAGAATTGAGGAATCTTAAAACTCAATTCGAGGCATTCAAACAGAAAGATGGTTTACAAAGGTTAGGCATCAAACAACCTTATCCGATAGAATGGAAGCAAGTATCGTATCCTCCTAAATACAAGCCTCCCACTATCTCATTCTATGATGGAACCACTTCTCCACGTCAGTTCATTAATCACTTTGAAGTGATGACTGATCAGCTGCAACCAAGCGATGCCCTCCTTACTCGAGTGTTTGTTGGATGTCTCAAGGGAACGGCTTATGAATGGTATAGAAGTCTTCCAGATGGGAGCATTACCTCATTTTCTGGTTTCAAACAGATGTTTCTTGAACGGTTCTATGAAGGGCTCAATGACATGACTATGTCCGCTCTTATTAGAATCAAACAGAAAAATAATGAAACTACAGAAGAGTACATTGAACGGTTTCGAAAAGAAGCTCTGAAGATGCCTCTTGGAACTCCTGATGCTGTCACCATCGACACATGCAAATCAAACTTGTTGCCAATCATCAGCATGTGGACAGGATCCACTCAATTCCAAGACTGGCCTTCTTTCATAGTTAGTGCCAAGGCCGCAGAAATTAGTGCTGAAACCTTCAAAGGTTTAGGAGTGCAGATGACTCCTAAAGAAACAGGTCAAGGTACTAACAATAAAAACAATGCTCGCAAGGAAAAAGAAACTCTTGAAGTTAATCTTCAGAGCAAAGATGCATCAACTGTTCAAACCTCTCCTACAACTCAACAACCAAGAACACCTCGTTCCAAAGAAGAATATTCTTTCGATGACGACGATGTCCTTGGTATCTTTGAATGTCTGCTGAAAGGTAATAAGATACAATTACCTGAGATCAAGAAACCTGATGAAGCTGGTAAAACATATCATCCCAAATACTACCCATATCACAGAATGCTGGGTCATACAATTCGTACATGTGATGGACTGAAAGGAAAGATCCAAGAAATGATTAAATCTGGAGCTATCTCTCTTACTCCAAAAGAGAAGACCGTCACCTCCAACGTCGTCTCTATGCAATTCAGAGATTTCCCTCCTCAACTCCTTGAAAGTGGGATCGTTCCTATTCCCAAGGCAACTCTTGACATAGTGAATCTTCCTCCTTCACGGTCTGAAGGATTAGTGCCAATCACTTTGGAAACTGGAGAAATCATGTGGATCCATCCTGATCTAGTGACATATTTTGAATCGCCTTCTCCTCAAAAGACTACTTCTCGAAAGTCCACGAAGGCTGGAAAGATTAAATCATGTCATATGACTTCTTTTGGATCTATTCCTGACACAGAGCCAAAAGAGAAAGAAGAAGCACTTGTTAGTGCTACTCGAACGGGGAAACCTTATCTAAAGGATTATTCCAAAAATCCTGAGGATCCTCTTGATATCCCTCCAGCTGATAAAGATGCTTCTAATGTTCCTCCTGAAGAAGAATCATCCACTGAACCTGTTCCTCCCAAGCCTACAGCTCTGGAGAAAGGCAAACAACAGGCTCGGTTTGATAAGCCAATCAAGAAGTCCTCTCCTCTTGGACTTCAGAAGCCTTATAATTTCGATATTTTAGCTCAGCTTGCTAATACTCCAGCTAGAATGTCCCTCTTTGAACTTTTACGTCTTTCCAAAGAGACTCGGGAGACATTAAGTGAAGCACTTCTACAAGCTGACTCTTGTCTTGCACAATTGAAGAAGCCAGATGCAGAACCTGCCACTTGCTTACATTACAACAGTGTATTAGAAATTATCCCAAATATTACCTTTACATAAGATGACATGCTATTGGAGGATAATCGACATGATCGGCCTCTCTACTACACCGGTTATATCGATACAATGAAGATAGATCGTATCCTCATTGATCCAGGGTCTGCTATAAGCATAATGCCAAAGAGTCTGTTGGATGAACTAAAAATCCCTCTTCACAAGCTCTCTAAGACGGTTACTACTATCCTGGGATTCAATCAAAGCCGAAGCGAGCCTTTGGAAAAGATTCATCTGAAGCTTCAGATAGGCGATTTCAGATCCAAAGTCACTTTCTATGTGATCGAGATCGTGGGATCCTATAATCTTCTTCTGGGGAGGCCCTTTCTTCATGAAAATAATGTGGTGCCTTCTACTCTTCATCAGTGTTTTAAATACATTGATAGCAATGGAAGAGTACAAAAAGAAGTTGCTGATATAAATCCCTTCCATGGGGTTGAAGCTTATTTCAATGATTCTCAAATGTACAAAGAAGAGTATACAAGGGTTATACAAGCTATGGAGAAAGAGGATTCACAAAGTGAGACCTTAATAATTCCTGTTAAAGGTCGAACTATTCAGCAACAATCTCCCAAACTCTCTGAAGAAGGTTCTTTCATCATTCCGGTGAGTGGACGGATTTCTCCGTTACCTCAGTCGTTTTCTCAAGACACAATGATTATTCCTGTCAGTGGGCGTACTGTAATTCCTGCATCTCCACATATGAAACAGGATACTCTGCTAATTCCAGTTGGAGGGCGGATTATTCTTCCATCTCAAACTTCAAGGGAGCTCACCTCTTCTGAGCCATTTGTTATCGATCTTAATCGAAACAACGCTTCTTCTCATTCTTCTTCTCCCCCTTTAGTCATTGACTTGGCTAAAATCTCTAAGGCTCAGCCTTTTCCCAATGTAAATACTGCTACTTTTACATTTAATAAAAAGTCTCCATCTTTGTAGTATGCTGATGTGTGTAATTATGTTCATAGTTATTTACATTTGTTAGATGACTTGAACGCAATAACCATAGGGGTTGTACAGACTGTTCATACAGATGTATCCCTAGAACCTGTACAACCTTCATACTTTTTAGTTCCCAGCAGAAACCAGGAGACATTCCAATATTCTTCTGTAAAGGGCCCCAAAGTCCTTCTGATTTAGAAGATGAAGACAAAAATGATGACACTGGAAGATTACAACTACGTCGTTATAGTCAGCAATCTAAAGACATCATCAAAAATATGGGCTATGACTTCAAGACTGGCCTCAATAGTGGAAAGGGAAAAAAATGCCTGTTCGTATTCCTCCTCTGAAATATGGAAGGACGAAATACGGACTGGACTATATAGCTCCTACTCCTTTTATCAATATTATCCATGAAGATCCCGAGTCTGACGAAGATAAGAGATCTGATTCTTCTAGTACCACTTCTTGGAATTCTGATACAAGTATCGGGGACTTCTACTGCAACATTCTGTCTTCCAACATAGTTTCCATTGACCATTCTGAAGAAAGTGATGAAGACGAAGAAGAGTTTAAAATCTCACCTGAATCGGAATAATGGGCCCAAAGATTAGATAATCAATGGAAGTTCCGTTTCGAGCAAAAAGAACCTCCGACTGAAGACAAACTTGTTCAAATAGATGTTGGTGAAGAGGGATCTCCCAAACCAATATTCATTAGTGAAAGTCTTTCTGAACCTGATAAGCAAGACATGATCAAACTCATTCGTGACTACATCGACGTCTTCGCTTGGAGTTATGAAGATATGCCAGGACTTGATCCATAAATTGCAACTCACAAGCTCAATATCTTGCCGAATGCTAAATCGGTCAAACAACAACAGCGACGATTTCGTCCAGATATTATGGATGCAATTGAAGTTGAAGTCAATAAACTCATAACCTCCGGGTTTATTAGAGAGGAACAACATCCCGATTGGGTGGCTAACATAGTTCCTGTCCTTAAAAAGACTGGAAAGGTCAGAGTATGCATAGACTTCCGCGATCTCAATGCGGCATGCCCTAAAGACGAATTCCATCTACCAATCACTGATGTCATGATTGATAATACCGGTGGATTTGAGCGGATGTCATTCATGGACGGGTATTCTGGATACAATCAGATTAAAATTTTTCCAGATGACGAGAAGTACACTTCTTTCAGAACGCCGATCGGTACATACTGTTATACAGTTATGCCATTCGGTCTCAAGAATGCAGGAGCAACTTATCAACGAGCTATGAGCACTATATTCCGTGAACATTTGCGGAAAATAGTCGAATGCTATGTTGATGATATTGCAGTCAAAAGTCGACAAAAGGAGGATCATATCCAAGATTTGAAGACTATATTTGATCTAATGCGTAAGCATCAATTAAAGATGAACCCTACTAAGTCCTTCTTAGGCGTCTCTAGTGGTAAATTTCTCGGCTTCGTCATTATCTCTAAAGGTATACACGTGGATCCCGAGAAGATCAAAGCCATCCAAGAGATGCGTCCTCCACGCACCTTAAAAGAGCTACGAGGATTTCAAGGAAGGATCGCTTATATCAGGAGATTCATCTCTAATTTATCAGGATGCTGCAGACCATTCAACAAACTTATGAAGAAAGGTGTTTCTTTTGTCTGGAATGATGAATGTCAGAAAGCATTCGATGATATAAAACAATATCTGATGAGCCCTCCAGTATTGGTACCTCCCGTTTCAGGAATTCCATTTCTCCTATATACTCGAGCAATGAGTCATTCATTGGGTGCATTACTCGCTCAAAAGAATCAAAATGGTCATGAACAAGCCATCTACTATCTCAGTCGTACTATGACCGGAGCTGAACCTCGATATTCACCGGTCAAAAAAGAATGTCTAGCCTTGATGTTCGCTGTTCAAAAGACACGACATTATATCATTGGCCAGACTATTCATGTCATCTCCAGGATCAATCCTATACGGATCATGATGAAGAAATCCAGTGTTTTGAATTCTCGATTAGCTAACTGGGGAATCCTACTTGCTCAGTATGACATGCATTATATTCCTCAGAAGTCAGTCAAAGGACAAGCTTTAGCTGATTTTCTGGCTGCTCATTCAATTCCAGAAGATTTAAAACTCTATGACGAAATTCCAGATGAAGTCCTAGATTCAAACCAAATTGCTGAAGAAGATCCTACTTGGCGTCTATTCTTTGATGGAGCTTCAAGGATAGGTCCTAATGGTGATATTGTCGCTGGAGTTGGAATCGTTCTTGTATCGCCAGAAGGTCTTGCTATCCAAAGAGCTTATTCTCTCGATCAGCCGTGTTCAAATAATGTAGCTGAGTACAATGCATTACTCATTGGTCTTCAGCTTGCTAAACATCTAAATATTCAACATTTGGAGGCGTACGGAGACTCTAAACTCATTGTCAACCAGATAAAGGGTACTTATGAAGTCCGCCATCAAGATCTGGTTCCTTATCATAGATCAGCTATAATTATGGCTTCTTCGTTTGAAGAATTCTTCATTGAACATGTTAGACGAGCATGTAACACAGAAGCTGATGCTCTAGCTAATCTTGCAGCGGTGTTGGCTATCCCAATTAGACGACAACAAATGATTCTTGTTCGCAATCGAGAATTATTTCATCTTGAAAATAACCTGACCCTAGGACTTTCAGTTGACACTGAAGAATCAACATCTCATGACGTCAACACAACAAGAGGATTTGGATTTAGTCGTAAATCTTCATCATCTTCATCTGATTCCAGCATAGAATTCATCTTCAGTCATTCGGCCGAGAATCAAAATACGGATACGGATTGGAGACTTCCTTTCTTAGATTTTGTATTGTATGATATTCTTCCGGATGATCCAAGTGAAGCAGCATCTATCAGACGACGATCATTCCGATTCTATTATAATCATACAACAAAGACCTTATATCATCGAGCCTATGATGGTTTACTTCTCCGATGTGTTGCCGATGACGAGGCTCAACAAATTATTCGTGAAGCACATGATGGAATTTATGGAGCACATCAGCCTGGACCAAAACTTCAAGACCGTATTCGACGTATGGGTTATTATTGGCCTACTATGGTATCAGACGCCATCGAATATGCAAAGAAGTGTAAAGCTTGTCAAATCCATGCAAATTTTATTCATCAACCTTCGGAATTTCTACATCCGACGGCAGCATCATGGCCCTTCGAAGCTTGGGGCATGGACATTATTGGTCCGATCCATCCGCCGTCATCCAAGGGTCATCGGTTTATTCTTGCAATAACCGATTACTTCTCCAAATGGGCCGAAGCCATTCCTTTGTCTGAAGTTAAGACGTCCAATGTCATTTGCTTTATTAAGCACCACGTCATCTACAGATTCGGTGTTCCTCGACGCATTATTCATGATAACGGACCACAGTTCGTCAGTCAGAAGTTTACTCGATTCTGTGACGATCACCGGATCAACAATGTGGCTTCTACCGCATATAATCCGGCAGCTAACGGATTAGTAGAAGCTTTCAACAAGACCATCATCAAACTCCTAAAGAAGTTTGTCTCTACTAACAAACGTAATTGGAGTGAGAAGCTCGGTGAATGTTTGTGGGCTTATCGCACTACAGTCGTAATGCTACTAAATGTACACCCTTCTCTCTGGTGTATGGTTGCGAAACTGTTCTTCCATTAGAGATTCAAATTCCTTCTTTAAGGATAGCAATCGCTAATGAACTCACTGCAGAAAATAATGATCGTCTTCGACTTCAAGAATTAGAAGCTCTGGATGAAAAGCGATTATCTGCTCAACAAAATATTGAATTCTATCAAGCTAGAATTTCAAGAGCTTTTAATAAGAAAGTCAGAATTCGGGCGTATCAAAAAGGAGAACTTATTCTAACTGTCAGACGTCCTATGACTATGACTCATATGAGCAAGGGCAAATTTGACGCAAAGTGGGAAGGACCCTATATTGTGAGCAAAGTTTTCTCAAATGGAGCTTATCAACTCTCAGAATTGGATGGTCGAAAAGTTTTGATGCCTATTAATGGCAAATTCCTTAAAAAGTACTATGTATAAATGTAAATGCTTGTAATCATCAGACAGTTTCATGTTTAGAAATAAAATTTTTATTTTATTTTTATCATGAATGATGATACATGATATTAAAGAAGATCACTATCATCCTTTTCTACATTTGGATGTGGGCCACTGCCGTCCTTCTCGAAGACGTGATCAGCAAAAGAGTCGAGAACCTCCTTACTAGAACCCACGAGGAACTTGCAAACGGCCATCCTCATGGCTTCTTCTACTTCAGTCTTTCCTGGTTCGAGCAGGAAATCCAGAATGTCCCTTGGTGGCTTGGGTGCAGACGAACCTTCGCCTGCTTCCGTCTTCTTCGATTGAACTGGATCAGCAGGGTGTTCTTCAGTGCCTTTCTGAACTTTTGAGGCAATTCCAGTTTTCTTGAATGCTTCTTCAGACGACATTTTTATGTTTGAAAGAAGAAGTGTTTGTTCTTGTCAAATTTCTGCTATATTTATAGGCAGAAGTTCTACAAATAATGAAACGTCGCGTTCATCCGACGGTTCATCCATCCATTAATTGCGTTCATCCGACGATTCATCCACTCATTTATTCGTCCGTTCATGATCTTCTATCAATTTATTAAAGTGGAGATTCGTTATTGATCATGTTTTCATAACCTCTGAATCAATTCCGAATCTACTTGCTCATTTGTCATTTTTGACCTCTGCATAGAAATCAATCTATTTTCTTTTGAGTTCCTACATATTATCACGTCCATAATACCTCTGATAATATCATATACTCTAAAACAGAAAAGAAGATTTCATTATCTATCATGTCCACAATTCATCCATAAATACAAATCTTTGAGCATAGAAGAATTATTATTTCTATTCTCATTTTCACCACAAAAAGTCTATTACATTTTCTTAGACTTTCTTACAAATCATAATGGAAATCTATTACAAATCTTGGATTTTTATTCTACACAACAACAATAACCTAATAGAGATCTATCTTCTTCTTTGGATCTTCTCCGTCGGACCTTCTCCGTCAGGTTCGTTGTTGGTGGCAGTTCCTGACTGTCTGGGTCCCAGTCACGACCAGATCAGCTGGAATCAAACTCTGGTCTTCTCTCTCAGACGAGAGGAGAACCACAGAGTATGGCAGCCCGAAGTCGTGGTGCTGCCAATACAACTGGTGGATTGGGGGTAACCTCTCAAGGAAGACAGGAATGTATCCAAACCTTGGGATACAATTCCTAGTTCTTCCGTGAAAGGAACTCTACTACCCGATTTCTCGGGGTAGAGTTGACTCCACCATCCAACTCTCGTGTATAAAGGCTCTTCCTACCATCTGAGGAAGACCCTTCTATCCCACGAAGAGTTCTGAGTTGTCTGATTTACGCGTCAAAAGCGTATGAGCTCCCTGATGTAGATGTCAACAGGATATTCTCCACAACATCCACATCCCCAATGCCAGTTCTGAAGAAAATTTTCAGCCAAGTTTCTGCAGAAAGTATCAACAGAAATCATTCAGTGTGCATTTACCAAACAGAAACAGGCATGTATTGTTCAAATCAGAAACAAGAAACAGAAAGCCTATCTTCAACAGCAAAAAATAATACACGTATTACACTGACTTACCTTCAAGTTTGGTGCTAAAGATTGGCAAACTCATGTTTGATACAGTGCGCAAAAACCGAACATTAGAAAACATTGCTTTCCTGTTTGAGAGTGAAATCTCCCAAAAATTTTATTCTCAGAGAAGAAGAAGAGGAATGGGAGATGAGTATCTGTGAAACTCTTCTATCTATTTAAAGGACAAAGTACAAGTCTATTCTTGGAAAAGATCCGCATAAATAGCGCTCGTAAACCGTGGAATGAGTGTTACGTGTGCTTTGGAAGACAGAGCAACATTGGAAATAGTCAAAGGGTGCTAATTAATATTCTTCATTAATGCACGCAGATTAAACACAGAAGTTGTACTTCATTCTTCAAGACAGGCACTGATGGCCTTACAAAAGACAAAACAAAAAGAGTGCAACAAAAGCACAAAAGACACGCTCTATTTTCCAGAGCGACTGAGCTTAATGCCTAGTTCTTCTACGTTTTTGACCCCTATGCGGTGTAACAGAGCCTTCAACATTTCACGCTGCTCTATGAGGCTGCGCCCATCAGAAGAGAACGAGCCATCTAAGCCAAAATAGCTCAAGAAATTCTTGGCTAGTTGCAAGGGATCATCTTTGAGTTCGAAGACAAGGGGCTCTGGCTCTTCACCCCCAAAAGTGGGGTCACCATGGGAACAAAAGCCCAACTTGCGTGCTTCTTCCTCATCTTTCTCTTTTGGTGTCATGTTGACGTAAGATGAAGATTAAATGAATCCTCTCCCTGTTTATATAACAGAGCTCGCCGGCGGTTCATATTCCACCATAAACTGGATGAAATCAGTCTCAAAAAATGAAGAGTCATCATGACATTTAATAAGTTCATTTGGATATTCTCAAAGAACTTCGAAGTCTTTTCGACTTCCGAAAAATTTAAAAGTCATTACAGCGTGACTGATTTCATTTTATCATCTTATTTTCAAAGTATTTCGAAAATTTTGAAGTCTTTTTAATTTTTCGAAAACTTTGAAGGGGGTCTTGTAGGCCTTTAAAAATGACAGTCACGCTGAGCTGATCAGGACAGAGTCAAAAGTCACGCTCAGTTGATCCAGACAATATTTACAAATTACGCTGGAGAGACAGCTCATCATTTGTCAGAGAGTAATTATGACTGACAGCACAACAGTCGAAGAATGTCTCTTCGTATGCCACGTATGCACAGAATTCGAGAGATCACAGCCGTCTATTGCGTGATTTTCGAAATCTTCTTCAGCAAGACTCAACCTTCGTCAAGTTGGCATACTAAAAGAGCTTCTTGTCATTTAATTTGACTGACAAAAGCAATCACTACCAGAGATTTTGTGTCAGTCGAGGCACGCTGAATCAAGACAGCTGACAGTTCTATCCCAAATCTGCGTGTATTCTGAAGTTTTCTTCCTCAAGTCTGCGTGGATTGTGAAGTTTTCTTCATCAAAGTCTATGTAGATTCTGAAGCTTCTTACCCCAAGTTTGCGTGGATTTTGAAGCTTTCTACCCCGAGTCTGCGTGGATTTTGTCTTCACCAAGTCTGCGTGGATTCTAAAGCTTCTTGCCCCAAGTTTGCGTAGATTTTGAAGCTTTCTACCCCGAGTCTGCGTGGATTTCGTCTTCAACAAGTCTGCGTGGATTTCATCAAATTGGAGTACGTGGCAGCCATGCCACTGATCTCTCGCCTGCGTGTCCTGTAACTTGCACACGACTCATGCATGATTGCCATGTGTCCAACAGTTACATGCCACGTACAGTAACTGCTCACAACCTTACGTATGTTAAATCCTGCATGATTTTCAACTAAGCATAGGCTGTGAAGACAGTTATCTTTTCAGTTATTATTTTTGACTCTATAAATAGAGTTCTTTTTCTCATTCATTGTACGGATACATAGTTATCTACTGTCAAAATTTTGAGAGCTTTTCTTCTTCGCATAGTCCAAGGGATAAAGTGATCGTCTTCTAGATCAGATTCCCACAGTTGTAATTTTTCCAGATACACAATAAATAAAGGAATTTATTTATGGAAAACAGTACCGAGCTACAGCATCAAAATACTTTGTCTAGAATCTCTCTCTAAACACTGCCCAAGCAATGGGTGCCACTAATCCCATGGCTTGCGCTGCCCACCAACTGTGAGCCAAGTCCAGCAACTGTAGGCGTACCACCGCCACCTTCTCATTCTCAGGTGTCCTGGCTGCTTCCAGAATTACCTCGGTATCCTGAAGCCAAGCGTTCGCGGCAATCGCATCTTTGCTGCCGTCGAAGAAGGGAGGGTTCAAGTGCTTGAAGCTGTTGGCCGTACTGTTCCCTGGATGACCGCCTCTGGTCAAAGCATTAGCCACTACCTGGTGCAAGGCGTCTCCTCGACGATCCTGGGAAGCTATCAAGGTCCTGATGAGACCTACCAAGGTGCCATCGTCAGGGTCTGTAGGCTGGACGGGCCGAACTGGGGGTTCTCCTCCGGGAGGTACAACTCTGGAGGCTACTCCGGAGTGCTGGGCTTGATCTCCGGGTTGTTGGTCTACGGGAAGTGCTCCACCTTGCTGATCGGCGGGGTCAGGTGCAGTGCTGCTGAAGAAGACGACACAGGAAAAACAATAAGGAAGGACCAGGACAGATCAACGAAACAAGCATATGATCAGGTCAAGATTCCAGAGAAGCAGAGGATATGAATGAAGATCCAGGACGGGTATTGATTGAGACATCTATCTGGTAAACCCTCACATATCTTGAATACCAAGACCTGCATGGGCCACCACTTAAACCATGTCACGCCCCAGAACCAGAATACTGGAGAGCGGGGGCTTACATAGCCTGCTACGAATATTGAAATGCAATCCACCTCGCTATACGATCACGGCTCTCTAGATATGAGGGTTTACTACAAGCCAACGGTCGCTCAAGGTCAAGCATATTGTCTCAATCTCAAGCAAATAGTATAATTACAAGATGTTAGACCACCAAATATACAATAAAAGGCGTCCCAAATATTACATATTCAGCTGATCATGAAGCTAGTGGTACAAAATGCGAGGACTAGCAAGAGTTATGTCATACATGATCAACCCTAGGATTTGTTAATCATGTTACAGCCCGTAGGCAGACAGTAAGTAAATGTGCATCGAGCTAACAGGTGCTCGTCGGCTAAACGCCTCAAAAGAATAATTTTTACAGTAGAGTGAGCGAAACAAAATAGAAAACCCACTCGTAGCCCGGGTTCCTTCTAGTCGCCACCATCGAGCTAGAGGTTCGGTAGATCCTCGGGTGCTGATCCAAAATCTGGCCACACAAAACCAGCTGGGTCAAACCCCAGAAAGAGCAAGTGCCACAAGAGAGGCCACAAAATAAGAACAAAAGCCAGCATATCAGAACATAAGAAAATGAAAGAAAAGTACAAGTAATAAAGAGCTCATCAGGGCAATAAACGATTAGGGACGTAGAACCATTCTGGAAGCCAGGTTACAACCCGTAAACCAAACAAGGATCGGGGTTGTAACCCTTCGCCTGAATAGCACTTGTCTCTATCCATTTATTGTTAAAGATAATGTAAAACAATCATGTCTAGGGGTACCAGGTACAGGGACTAGACAAGACTCAGACTGGGCTGGACAACATCTATTTACAAGCGGCCAGGCAATACTACGGCTTACTACTTTAACTAACTAGGATTATCATAAGCCTAATTACTAACAAGATGCAAGTGAGAATTTCTCAGTCCCAAGCCCTGCAGACTATCCAGTTATCCTTCCGCGGGTTGAGAGTATGGTTGGGTACATCGCCCAGGAGACGATATACCCTTAGGTGACTTAGAGGGTGCAACACATGACAGTGTGCTGGAAATGTGCTCTACTCGTCGGCAAGCTACAAGTCCAATTAAGGCGCCCAGATAACGAGATTGCCTGTGACTGGAAATTCTCCATGAACTATAGTTAGATCTAGTCATTAGCCTAATCCATATTCAGTGTAAATCTCTGACCGTGGGAACCAGGGAGTCACGTCCTAGACATGATGCAAGACAAGACAGGTGGATTTCACAAGCAAGCAAGCAGGAACACCCACGGTGTCAGAGTTGGTTATGCAAGTTAAGTTAGCTGTCGCAACAGCATCAAGTCAAGTCAGGTTACAAGTTACAAGCTAAGTCTAGTCAAGTTACAAGTTACAAGTCAAGAGTGCGCCGCCACGGGCCACTATCAAGTTATTAGGTTAAAAGTCAAGAATGCACCCCATCGGGTCATTATCCAAAAAATCAGAAAGTACCAGGATCATAAATCACAAAAAACCACGAAGACCGTACTAGTCATAGCAAATATTGAAAATCGTGCCAGGTCGTGTTGGGTCAAGATGGTCGTGCTGTGTGGAACAAGATCTCAAAACCAAATCCACAAAAGAGAAGCCAAGTCCAAGAAATAAGACCAAATCATCATGGACAAGTGGGTTGCGCAGGGGTGGATGGCGCAGGAATGGTTGGCGCAGGGGATTGATGGCGCAGGGGATCAGGGGGTTAGGTTGTGCAGGGTGTCAGAGGGTTGGGTTGGACTGCGCCAGGATTAGATGGCGCTGGATTGAGCTGCGCAGGGGGCGAAGTGCGCAGGGTTCAAGTGCGCGGGGTTAGACTGCGCTAAGTCGGATGGCGCATGGAGCGAAGTGCGCAGAGATGGAAGGCACAAAAGATGGACGGCGCAGAAGTGGATTGTACAAGAGCCAAGCGCACTGGGGGTGAGCGCGGTTCGCCAAAGGGCGAGCTGTGCGGTCGGCACTGCGCTAAAGAGCGCTGGCCGAGGGGATGATGCGCGGTTCACCAAAGGGTGAGTTGCGCAATCGGCCTTGCGCTAAAGAGCGCAGGCCGAGAGTTCTGCTACTCCAGGCCGAGAGCAAGTCCAAGAACACCAAAAACTTCAAATCTTCATATCTTAGCCAAATCAAAACCATATTTGGATTTTCAAAGGTCTAACTTGTGTAAAATTGAATTCTCTTCCAAATGGAAGCATTAAAACAAGCAAAAATCAAAGTTTAATAGATCAAAATCAAGGAAATCCGAAAATAATTAAAACTTAGATCTAGAACAATGGAGACTCCAAATCATAAAATACCAAGTTCTAATGTTGCTCCAAATCATCTAATTAAGCTAATTGACAAATAAAAATAGGTCCTCATGTGGTGGCAAGATGCACTTGCCTATGGGTGGGGATGTTGTGTGGAAGAAGGAAGAAGAAGATGGAGGAAAATAAATGAAAGTAAAGAGGAGAGAGAAAAGTTAGGTGGGATTAAATGGGGAGTAGGTTGTGTTGTGTTGAGGGTGGAGCATAGGCTAGGGTGTTCCTCTTGGGTTAAAACTAAATCAAACCAAACCAATTAAATCCGAGCCGAGCCGAAACCCAAAATACGAGAAAACCCAAAATTCTACAAGTCGAGAAAAATAAAAATACATGCCCAAATCCGATTACGAGAAAACCAAAAATCTACAAGTCGAGCCAAAATACAATTACAGGCCAGAATCCAACTATGAGTATAATACGAAATACGGGAAACGGAGGTGACATCTATTTTCCGAAATTATGGGATCATAGAATCGAAGACAGTTGAGACCAAGACTGTAAACATTGGCCGCGATGAGGTTAGTGATTTATTTAACCTAATGTAGTAATCTTGTAATTTAAAGTTGGAAGAACATGCAAGTAGCCTTATAGTTTCTGCCTCGCCAGTCGAATGGCTTAATTGCCAAGTATCGGAACGAATGGCTCAGAACACAACCCGAGATTCATTCTAGCATACATTAGTGAGTTCATCTTGATTCTGTTATGTCCTTCAGATACTAGATACGATAAGAACATAGATGATTCACACTAATATATGCTAGAATGAATCTTGGCTTGTGTTCTGAGCCATCCGTTCTGATCAAGCATCTTCCTTCTCCTCTCCTCTACCATGGCTCTGAACCAATCTGCTCCTCGCTACTTTCCTTCTTTTTATTTGACTCTCTCAGCCACATATGACATCCAGCTCAAGTGTAGAGTCGGGAAAGAAGAAGTGGGCAGAAAGAGGAGGGGGAAGCAACACAGCCGGCGACATGACCCGGAGGAAGTACAGAGGTTTTCTTCAACAGACGTAGGAGAACTATAAGGATATATCTTTTCACAATATATCACCTTGTCAAAGACCCTTAATGTGACAACCATGTTACCGCGGTGTCGGAAGACTAACATGTCATAATTTTTTAAGCCGTATGTTTTGACATAATCCTCCAAACTCTTTTCTGCTATATAATAATGCAAGATTACTACATAGGAGAAAAGAGTTGGAAAGATTATGTCAAAACACGCGGCTTAAAAACTTATGACATGTTAGTCTTTCGACACCGCGGTAACATAATATTCACGTGAAGGGTCTTTGACAAGATGACATGTTGTGAAAAGAAATATCCTTATATTTCTCCTACGGCTGTTGAAGAAAACCTCTGTACTTCCACCGGATCATGCCGTCGACTGTGCTGCTTTCCCCTCCTCTTCCTGTCCACTTCTTCTTTCCCGACTCTACACTTGAGCTGGATGTCATATGTGGCTGAGAGAGTCAAATAAAAAGAAGGGAAGTAGGGAGGAGCAGATTGGTTCAGAGCCATGGGGGAGGAGAGAAGAAGGAAGATGCTTGATCAGAAAGGATGGCTCAGAACACAAGCCAAGATTCATTCTAGCAAACATTAGTGTGAATCATCTATATTCTGTATACATATCGTGGAGTATATGTTCTTATCGTATCTAATATCTGAAGGATATAACAGAATCAAGATGAACTCACTTAATGTAATACTAAGACATCATCTACTACTATATAAGATATAGTGATAGGTTGTCGTATCATCATTACCGAGGGATGAGGGTCGGAAGACAGTCAACTTTATCTACGGCTATATAGTTTCTGCCTCGCCAGTCGAATGGCTGCAGGGACTATGTCCTGATCACCATGTCGTACCGTAGACTAATGCAAATGGAGCTGGAAATATCCGTCGCTAACCGGTCACTAGTCCGTCGGTAACTGAGAATTTTTTTAAAAAAAAATTGCAGCACTTTCCCTGTTCATAAAAATATGCATAAACAAAACCAATATATAATGCACACAAATTATCCAACAATCATATAGACCAAATATGCACATACGAATTTAATGCACACCAATTATCCAAGAATCATATAGACCAAACCAAATTAATATAAAATAGATATCAATTATCCTGAAGAGTAACCTAATATCCATCGTTATAATTTAATTTATCTTCAAGTGTGAGAACGGATGGCTCAGAACACAACCCAAGATTCATTCTAGCATACATTAGTGTGAATCATCTATGTTCTGTACATATGGTGTAGTATATGTTCTTATCGTATCTAGTATCTGAAGAATGTAACAGAATTAAGATAAACTCATATAATGTAATACTAAGACATCATCTACTACTATATAAGATATAGTGATAGTCGTATCATCATTACCGAGGGATGATGATCGGAGGACAGTCAACTTTATCTACGGATACATAGTTTCTACCTCGCCAGTCGAATGGCTGCAGGGACTATGTCCTGATCACCATGTCATACCGTAGATTAATGCAAATGGAGCTGGAGCCAAAATACAGAAACCAAAGTACAGAATCAAATTCCTGGGATGGATGGCTCAGAACACAACCCAACCGGAGAGGATACTCTGAGAGATCCATCTGAGTAGGACGTATACTCTGAGAGATCACCTTTACAAGAATGAAATCAGTTGTGGGATTGAGTGCTGGAGGGGATATTATCAGAGTATACGTCCTACTCAGATGGGTCTCTCACCGTTACTATTTTTTCTGACAGCATGGTGGATGTGCTCCGTCAACAGATTCTTGCTCCGAGCCAAAACTTTTTCCCGAAGCTCAAGTGGACATCCTTCGTGTAGAGCTCGAGTGAGAGATTCCTGACAGCATGGTGGTCTCCTTTGTTAAAGTATCCGTGCTCGTCCCACAACCAATGTGGGATGAGCACGGATGCTTTGACAAAGGAGACCATCATGCTATCAGGAATCTCTCACTCGAGCTCTACACGAAGGATGTCCACTTGAGCTCCGGGGTAAAGTTTTAGCTCGGAGTAAGAATCTGTTGACGGAGCACATCCATCTTGCTGTAAAAAAAAATAGTAACGGTGAGAGACCCATCTGAGTAGGACGTATACTCTGATAATATCTCCTCCAGCACTCAATCCACTACTGATATCATTCTTGTAAACGTGATCTCTCAGAGTATACGTCCTACTCAGATAGATCTCTCAGAGTATCCTCTAGTGATAGGTTGTCGTATCATCACTGCCGAGGGATGAGGGTCGGAGGACAGTCGACTTTATCTACGGATACATAGTTTCTGCCTCGTCAGTCGAATGGCTGCAGGGACTATGTCCTGATCACCATGTCGTAGTCCAATACAATCCAGAGATTGACACAGTTCTAGTTCATATATGTAGTCCAATACAAATAGTCTAATACAAAAATAACTCAATACAAATAGTCTAATACAAATAAGTACTAATAGCTAATGAGAACCACGCTGCTCACGCAAACGCTCAGTGATACGATCACGCAACCACCTCGAAAAAGCGAGATTTTTGGCGTGAAAAGAGATGTCGTCCCTTGCAAGGACTGCGTGAAGAGAACTCCCGGTCTCACTAGCTACCGGTGCTGGATGAATAGAACTTTCGGTCTCACTAGCAACCGGTGCCACTTCTTCCTTAACTGTAGGAGGAGCCACCTCAGCATTCACTATTTTCCTCAAACGACGTGCCGCTCCTCGGGTCAAGGGTGCCATCTGGTAAGATCGATAGTCACAAATAATATAATTGTAACATAAGCAAGCTAACTAAAGGAACCATCATGTAATTTGAGTACATTTTCGAAAGCCGATAAGGTATAAAAAATTTGATTTTTTGCCAAGTGTGAGAACGGATGGCTCAGAACACAATCCAAGATTCATTCAAGCATACATTAGTGTGAATCATCTATATTTTGTACATATGGTGTAGTATATGTTCTTATCGTATCTAGTATCTGAAGAATGTAACAGAATCAAGATGAACTCACATAATGTAATACCAAGACATCATCTACTACTATATAAGATATAGTGATAGGTTGTCGTATCATCATTGCCGAGGGATGAGGGTCGAAAGACAGTCAACTTTATCTACGGCTACATAGTTTCTGCCTCGCCAGTCGAATGGCTGCAGGGACTATGTCCTGATCACCATGTCGTACCGTAGACTGATACAAATGGAACTGGAAATATCCGTCGCTAACCGGTCACTAGTCCGTCGGTAACTGAGAATTTTTTTGAAAAAAAATTGCAGCACTTTTCCTGTTCACAAAAATATGCATAAACCAAATCAATATATAATGCACACCAATTATCCAACAATCACATAGACCAAATATGCACATACGAATTTAATGCACACCAATTATCCAAGAATCATATAGACCAAACCAAATTAATATAAAATAGACATCAATTATCCTGAAGAGTAACCTAATATTCGTCGTTATAATTCGATTTATCTTCAAGTGTGAGAACGGATGGCTCAGAACACAACCCAAGATTCATTCTAGCATACATTAGTGTGAATCATCTATGTTCTGTACATATGGTGTAGTATATGTTCTTATCGTATCTAGTATCTGAAGAATGTAACAGAATCAAGATGAACCCACATAATGTAATACTAAGACATCATCTACTACTATATAAGATATAGTGATAGGTTGTCGTATCATCATTACCGAGGGATGAGGATCGGAGGACAGTCAACTTTATCTACGGATACATAGTTTCTGCCTCGCCAGTCGAATGGCTGTAGGGACTATGTCCTGATCACCATGTCGTACCGTAGATTAATGCAAATGGAGTTGGAGCCAAAATACAGAAACCAAAATACAGAATCAAATCCCTGGGACGGATGGCTCAGAACACAACCCAACCGGAGAGGATACTCTGAGAGATCCATCTGAGTAGGACATATACTCTGAGAGATCACCTTTACAAAAATGATATCAGTAGTGGGATTGAGTGCTGGAGGAGATATTATCAGAGTATACGTCCTACTCAGATGGGTCTCTCATCGTTACTATTTTTTCTGACAGCATGGTGGATGTGCTCCGTCAACAGATTCTTGCTCCGAGCCAAAACTTTGCCCCGGAGCTCAAGTGGACATCCTTCGTGTAGAGCTCGAGTGAGAGGTTCCTGATAGCATGATGGTCTCCTTTGTCAAAGTATCCGTGCTCATCCCACAACCAATGTGGGATGAGCACGGATACTTTGACAAAGGAGACCATCATGCTGTCAGGAACCTCTCACTCGAGCTCTACACGAAGGATGTCCACTTGAGCTCCGGGGCAAAGTTTTGGCTCGGAGCAAGAATCTGTTGACGGAGCACATCCACCTTGCTGTCAGAAAAAAATAGTAACGATGAGAGACCCATCTGAGTAGGACGTATACTCTGATAATATCTCCTCCAGCACTCAATCCCACTACTTATATCATTCTTGTAAAGGTGATCTCTCAGAGTATACGTCCTACTCAGATGGATCTCTCAGAGTATCCTCTAGTGATAGGTTGTCGTATCATCACTGCCGAGGGATGAGGGTCGGAGGACAGTCAACTTTATCTACGGATACATAGTTTCTGCCTCGCCAGTCGAATGGCTGCAGGGACTATGTCCTGATCACCATGTCGTAGTCCAATACAATCCAGAGATTGACACAGTTCTAGTTCATATATGTAGTCCAATACAAATAGTCTAATAAAAAAACAACTCAATACAAATAGTCCAATACAAATAAGTACTAATAGCTAATGAGAACCACGCTGCTCACGTAAACGCTCAGTGATACGATCACGCAACCACCACGAAAAAGTGAGATTTTTGGCGTGAGGAGAGATGTCGTCCCTTGCAAGGACTGCTTGAAGAGAACTCCCGGTCTCACTAGCTACCGGTGCTGGATGAATAGAACTCCCGGTCTCACTAGCAACCGGTGCCACTTCCTCCTTAACTATAGGAGGAGCCACCTCAACATTCACTGTTTTCCTCAAACGACGTGCCGCTCCTCGGGTCATGGATGCCATCTGGTAAGATCGATAGTCACAAATAATATAATTGTAACATAAGCAAGCTAACTAAAGGAACCATCATGTAATTTGAGTACATTTTCGAAAGCCAATAAAGTATAAAAAATTCAATTTTTTGCCAAGTATGAGAACGGATGGCTCAGAACACAACCCAAGATTCATTCAAGCATATATTAGTATGAATCATCTATGTTCTGTTCATATGGTGTAGTATATGTTCTTATCGTATCTAGTATCTAAAGAATGTAACAGAATCAAGATGAACTCACATAATGTAATACTAAGACATCATCTACTACTATATAAGATATAGTGATAGGTTGTCGTATCATCATTGCCGAGGGATGAGCGTCGAAAGACAGTCAACTTTATCTACGGCTACATAGTTTCTGCCTCGCCAGTCGAATGGCTGCAGGGACTATGTCCTGATCACCATATCGTACCGTAGATTAATGCAAATTAAGCTGGAACTGGAGCCAAAATACAGTACTACTTCACCATGTCGTACTATTTTACTCTCTCTCTCTCTCCTCCCCCCCTCTGGCGCTCTCACTCTCTCCGGCGCTCTCACACTACTAATTCCTATGTGTTTTAAGTGTGAGAACGGATGGCTCAGAACACAACCCAAAATTCATTCTAGCATACATTAGTGTGAATCATCAATAATCTGTATATATATCATATAGTATATGTTCTTATCGTATCTAGTATCTGAAGGATATAACAGAATCAAGATGAACTCACTTAATGTAATACTAAGACATCATCTACTACTATATAAGATATAGTGATAGGTTGTCGTATCATCATTGCCGAGGGATGAGGGTCGAAAGACAGTCAACTTTATCTACGGCTACATAGTTTCTGTCTCGCCAGTCGAATGGCTGCAGGGACTATGTCCTGATCACCATGCCGTACCGTAGATTAATGCAAATGGAGCTGGAAATATCCGTCGCTAACCGGTAATTAGTCCGTCGCTAACTGAGATTATCACATACACATATGTATATCACAGCTAGATGTATAGATATATACATCTATACAGAAGCACACAACTGATAGAACTCGCACTGTCCTTGAGACAGTGAACATATATACACCATGAATCCAAACCCCATATTCACATTTACTAATCCAAACACCACCAAACTAATGGAACACCCAATATGGATAACACATTATTTAGCCAATATATAAATTCAGATGAATTTGAGAAGCAAAGCCACACGCCGCCCCCGACCAAAGCCCGCCGCCCCAAGCCCGCCGCCCAGTCCAGTAGTTCGGTTGCATATATATATATATGAAGAGTGCTTATGGCTATGCGTCGGTTGCAAATAGCCCCGATGCCCCCGCCCCAAGCCAGCTGCCCAGCCGTCGACGCCGCCGCCCCAAGCCCACCGCCCAGCCTCCGACGCCGACGCCCCAAGCCCACCGTCCAGCCCCCGACCCAAGCCAGCCGCCCAGCCACCGACGCCCCAGCCCCAAGCCCACCTCCCAAACCCCGACGCCCCCGCCCCAAGCCTACCGCCCAGCCCCCGACCCAAGCCAGCCGCCCAGCCCCAGACGCCTCCGTCCCAAGCCTGCCGTCCAGCCCTCGACGTCGCTGCCCCAAGCCCACCGCCCAGCCCCCGACCCAAGCCAGTCGCCCAGCCCCCGACGCCCCAACCCCAAGCCCGCCTCCCAGACCCCGACGCCCCCGCCCTAAGTCCACCGCCCAGACCCCGCCCCAAGCCAGCCGTACAGCCCCCGACGCCGCCGCCCCAAGCCCACCGCCCAGCCCTCGACCCAAGCCAGCCGCCCAGCCACCGACGCCCCAGCCCCAAGCCCGCCTTCTAGACCCCGACGCCCCCGCCCCAAGCCCACCTTCCAGCCCCCAACCCAAGCCAGCCGCCCAGCCCCCGACGCCTCCGTCCCAAGCCAGCCGCCCAGCCCCCGACGTCGCCGCCCCAAGCCCACCGCCCAGCCCCCGACCCAAGCCAGCCGCCCAGCCCCCAACGCCACAACCCCAAGCTCGCCTTCCAGACCCCGAGAGAGAGAGAGAGAGATCGAGAGAGAGAGAGGGTGTTACCTTCGGAAGAGAGAGAGGAGAGGACGCCGACGCCGATCACCGAAGCCGACACCGGAGAGAGAGAGAGAGAGAGAAAGAGAGAGAGAGAGAGAGGAGAGAGAGTGAATTTGGGGAGAATGCGAAAAGTTCCTCCCGCATTTCATTTAAAGTCTGGTACGTATATATAGCGACGGACTAACGACGGAATAAAATCCGTCGCCCAGTAGTCGCCCTGTTTGATACGTGCCGACTGAATATCCGTCGCTACGTAGTCGAAGAATTGTTCCGCCAAATTCCTACACAATTCCTGCCAAATAATCGACTACGTAGCGACGACTCGACATCCGTCGCTATAATACTGACACCTAGCGACGGATATACGACCTTTCCTTCCCCTAAAATTAAAATAAAAATGGCAAAGACGTGTGGTCGGTAATAAGTCGGTGTGCGGCCACGAAGCCGTCGCTAACGCCGACGGAAAAATTCTGTCGCTAAATATCCGTCGCTAATTTAGTGTATTTTGGTAGTGGAGGCAACCCTGGTTTGGGCTCTGCAAAAGATGTATGAAAAACAAAAGAAGTAAAGCAAAGAAAACTAAGTTGTGACGGTTAGGCCATACATTTACGTTGAGTTTTCTCGTAGGTGCGTGGTCATGGACAACTTGTCGACAAGGTTTCGCGTCCTCGATTCGGTATCCTGGGGCCACAAGACTGTATCGACCTAGGAGGGAAGCAATGTAGTTAGGCAAGAATACACCGTCGGTGATTCGAGGACTTGAACAAGGCTAGCTACCCTTAGCTGCAAGGGTCTCGTCTGCACCACCTACATGTCCAAGATGGCTTTAATTGCCTGTGACCTTTCATATAGATAAGTTGACGTGCTGAGCGGCAATCCTCATGCACGATGTCGGTCGATTAAAAGAAAGTGCAAGTACGATATGAATGAGATAAAGATGGTATGGACGGTTGCAATACAAGCCTTAAGAAGCCTAAGATTTGGCTATAGAAAAGATGCGTGCTTCTGCACGGCTTGTGGTGTCAAGTATTGAGTCGTTGGCATAGAGTTATATAAGTCAGACTTGGTTATTTCGAGTTAAGTCAAGAAAGACCGTAAGGCAAGTTTGGTTAAGTCATGCTAAGTTACGAGGCACGATCTCGATGTTGAAGCACGAACCAAGTCGATGACACGAATAATGTTGTAGCGACCTAAAGTATGGTCCATAAGGCAAGCACGAGTCGGTACATTGACGTTGCAAGCACGAGAATGGTCTAGAGAAAAGGATAAGGAAGTTATCGTTGCGATAGCACGATGATGGTCTAGAGACACTAATAGGCCAGGCATCTATGTCCTAAAATCGATCCTAAGGCAAGAATAGAAAGACAATCATAAAGGGTTTATGTTGCACAAAGTAAATGAACGTGTTGGTTTTGTTTGGGTGGACAAGGAGCTCACTCCACCAGTACAGTTGAGTACTGACACCCACATAGTTTTTATGTTCAGGCACAAATAGAAGCTTGTTGGCACAGAGCTCGCTTGGATGAGTCGAGGCACGAAGTTCCATGACGTTATGAGACGTGTGGCCGTATGGAGTCATAACTTATACGTGACATAATATATAGACGTCGTCTATCTGAAGCATCCGTTGGCTCGTCAAATTGTACTAAGAGATGAGAGAGAGCAGTGTGACTTGTAATCAGAGAGAAAAGTGAGCTTGAGTGATTGTAATTTTGGCTACGCACCTTTGTAATCTTTGTTTCAATATCAATAAAGAGGGTTTTGAATGACTTGTATTTTGTTTCAAGTTTTTACTAGTGTTATTCAATGTTTCTGCTTGGAATTCTGTGCGACGACCCCGTCGCAAGCTGTTGTAATTGGCCGTTATGAAACTGTCTTGCACGAGCGCAATCTAGGCTCGTGCGATATCACACCTTAGCAAGGACGACCTGTCCTACGGGACCGGGATATGACAACAGTTGCTACAACAAGAAACAAAAATAGAAACACGAGATTAAAATTATTATTATGGTGATGAAGATCACCGTTGCTGAAATCAAAATACGACCATTTTCGTCGATATGTTTTCAGGAACCAGTAAATTTTAAGAGATGAACTTCTCGAACGCTTTTTCGTCACCCCTACACGATTAGAACTCTGGACATCACTGACATAAATTTTGGGCTTCAAAATGTACTTGTAACTCTGACTCCATATAATTTCTAAGTCTCTGACTCCAAAAGAAAAAGACTACAGATAATATAGGAAGCCAACCCCCGAGCAGCGCACCATCCATAATGGACAGTAAATTTAGATAGTAACTCTCCACGACGCACACGAACAGCAGTACCACATCGAACACAGTCATGTGGGAGCATCATTTACGCAAAAATCGAAGTTTCACGAAAGAACAACCCCGCAGGAGCCTAGGTCCCACGGGAGAATAGCCTCGCTGGAACCTATGTTTTCGCAGGAGCTGACTCCCCACGAAAACTCAAGTTCCGCAGGAGCAGCTTTCCTTCAAACCGCAGCCCCGTGAGCCAACTCGTCCTGCTGCATCTGCGCTGACGACGCACAAAAGCGTAATCTCATGACCGGTGCACAAGTGCGAAATACGTCATCAAAGCGTGTAATGTATGCCATCAAAACGTCACTTTGTGTCATATGCTAACGTCCGAGTTGCTTCGAGGCCTATTATCCAAAGAATTTTTTTTAAAGAATTTATCAACAAAAATTCAATTATTTTTTGGATATGTTGAACATTGTCACTGTAAAAACACAACCTACCTACCACATGGACTTACATTTTCCATGTGTACAAATCAATAAACAAAGAATCTTATATTGAAATATACACTTGGAATTGTCATCTGGATGTGAGACTATTTTTAGAAAGTAACTTTAAAAACCCCAAATTTTTGATATCCATACGAATATTCGGTTCGATATAATTTTAGTCCAAAACAATTAATGGACCAAAAATCCGACAAAAATTCGTTCTTGGCGGAAGCCAAATGAAGGTCAGATTTTTAATGTGATCTAATTTACGGTCCAAATTGTTCCCGACTGAGAAATTACTAGGAGAAGTCCGTATTAGCTTTTTCTCAAGTTGGATATATATATATATATATATATATATATATATATATATATATATATATATATATATATATATATATATATATATACAACAAAAGGTGTGCTTATAATTTTTCAAGAGAATAGATAAATCGAAGGTTTGGGAGGGAGATCTAAGGAGATTCCCGAGAAACCATTTGAAATGTTCGTGCAGCCAGGTTTGGCAAAGCAAAGGCACTACTTGATCTTATTTTCGGTAATTTGTACCGGTTCTTATACTACTTATTCTCTGTTTGAGTATTTGTGGAGATTCTTGTGCGTGAGAAGTTTGATAGATGTTAGTGTTTTTTTCCTTATATATTTAGTGGAGGTTTTTTAAAATTGGACTCTTCTATCGTTTTATAGTTGTTGTTTTTTTTCAAATTGAATTTATAAGTAAAAATTTATGCATTTACAATTTTTTGTTCGTGGTTGTGTTATTGTGCGTTTGTAGGTTCGTTCTTTATTTTTACTACTTCCGATTTCATTCCCAACAAACACAATATAAACGTACACACCACACAGTGGTGATCTCGAAGATTGTTGCCACGTACGTAATTGTTGAATCGCACAATCGCCCGACAGCATAAAACAAGATCATTTTCAAGCCGGGGTTTAGCATTGATCTGTACAAGTTGTTGATGTACTTAAAATGATCAGTCCAAAATGTTTCCATGGTCATCTTCGCATTTGCTTGGGTTGAAATATAAAGCAAAATAGAATCGACAATGATTGAACTCTCTGAGTTTCAAAAATACGTATATATATCAAATCAAGGTTTGGTGGAGAGACAAGCACGTAAGAGCAAGAGGAGCTAAGCATGCATTTGTTGTGGAGAGGGAAAGTTGGCCTACCGAATATATATACACACACAGAAGATGAGGCTGGCTTCCATCTGATCTAAATGATTTTGCTGACTGTTCTGTTCGACTCTAACGATCGATGAGCCATTTGTTTTATCGATGGATAACGAGTGTATATATATATATATATAAAGTGCATTGATTGGAGAATTATGTCTGGTGATAGTTCGATGTGGCGTGCGAGAATCTCTCGACAGCATGCGACGACGTGGCTTCTCTTTTTTTTTTTGAAAACAAACTTCATTAACTTAAGGAGAAGGAAAACCCATATCATAACGGATATGAGGAATCAGAAAAGTTGGCATCTCTTAATATAGAGACACTGGAACATTGGATGATGAAAACAAAGTATTAAAAGCTAAAGAGTGAGCACACTTGTTAGCACTCCTATGTACATACACTACCAGAGTAAGTCGTTTTAGCGGCGCATAAAGACGTCGCTAAAACGACAAATTTCGTCGCTGAAGATATTTAGCGACGGAATTACCGACGTTTCGTGATAGTCGCTGAAATGTAAGTCGCTAATCTTCTAAACGTCGCCAAACGGCGCAATTATCGACGTTTGCCGACGTACATATACGTCGGTATATTGCCGACGTCTACCGTCGTGACATCGGTGGATTAGCGACGTATTACTGCGTATCGCTACGCGTCGGTAAATTACCGACGTATTACCGACGAATCGTCGGTGGTTTAGTGACATGTTCAAAGTCGCTAAACGTCGGTAAATCCTGGGAATTCCTGGGAATATTACCGACGTGCACCGACGTTTACCGACGTGCACCGACATATTAAAACGTCGGTAAACTGGATAATATCGCATATTTACCGACGTTTACCGACGTAAATGTACGTCGGTGTACGTCGGTAAACGTCGGTAAACGTCGCTAAGTCTGAAAAAAAATAAAAAAAATAAAATACAGAATGTCCATTTCTCCCTGCAGTTTAAAAAGATAACCATTTCTCACTGTAGAATAGGATCCAAACAATCACAGAATGTCCATTTCTCGCTGTACACAACTAACCAAGTTTGTATACTTGACGTCGATAATTGCGAATAACCAAATATCCAAATAACCAAATTTACAACAATCACACAACAACTAACCAAATAACCAAATATCCAAATAACCAAGTATCCAAATAACCAAATATCCAAATAACCAAGTATCCAAACAACCAAGTATCCAAATCTACACAACCAACAAATATCCAAGTCACAAACAAAGAATGAAACAAACACAGAAACAGTCCTAACTAGGACTACTAGAAATCTGGTGCAGAAGGGGCACCGCCGCGACGAAGGGATAAGAACAACTCATACTCCTCACGTGAAATCGATACCGATGGAGGCAGTGACGTCGGTGGAGTCGGTGTCGAAGAAGATGGTGGTGGAGGCGGCGGAGTCGACGACGATGAAGGCGCACCCGGAAGACCAGCACGCTCCAACGCTGTAAGTCGCTGGTGGTATGAATCCATGATAGATAACATTGTATCACTGCTCTCGACCATCGACTCCTGCGCCAATCTCATCCTCTCGGCCATGGTCACCTGTCCTGTCTGCAGCTCCGTGACCGTGCGCTCTAACCCTCCAACGGTGCGCTCTGTCCTCTCAGTCGTCTCCCTCAGGTCCATAATGTCGCGGTCGAGCGCATCCAATCGTGCTAGCAGCGCAGGATCGTCGTGCTGAGACTGCTCCTCGATCCATCGTAGCAGGTCGTCACGGAGAGACTCCATCATCTGGTGGACTCGGGCAGACTCCTGGAACGGCTGTGGACCATGCACACTAGCAGGAGATGTCCTAGAGGACTGGGTCGCAACTAGGGCGCCATAGGATCCCGTACCGTAGTACGTACCCCTACGGAGTCCACCAGCGGCGGCAATCCACAGCTCGTCCTCCGACAGAGCTTGAGTGGGCTGCGAGGAAGTACCGGCCTCTCGAGCATCAGGTGCACTAGCAGCCGCCCGTTCCCGCAGCCTCTGATACTCGGCCTAGATAGTACTTATTATTACTAACTTCTAATTTCTAATTAATGTACTTATTATTACTAATTTCTAATTAATGTACTTATTATTTCTAATTTCTAATTAATGAACTTATTATTACTAACTACATGAATATTTATTTGCATCATATTTACTAAGTTATATTAAAATTGACACGAAGTATTAAATTAAGATAACGTATTGTAATACTTACATAAGTCTGCTCGGCCCTCTCGTCAATAAGGTCAGCGCCGCGACGATGGGTGGCCAGGAAGACGGTCACCATGTCGACGTTACCGACCTTCCTTACCTGTAATTAAATATATTATCTTAGTAAAAATTTATTGGTTTTGCATTAAAATAATATTTCTAAAAGAGGAAGACACACTACCAAAATAAGTCATATCAGCGACGAAATTAGCGACGCCGACTTAAAACGTCGCTAATATTTTTGGATTTAGCGACTCCTAAATTATGCGTCACAATACGTTGCTGGTAGCGACAAACAGCGACATATTGCGACTACATTTAGTGTAATAAAAACCAACGTCGTTAATTTGTCGAAAAATATCGCTAGTTTTATTAGTTCATCGACGTTTAGCGTCACAACGATTATTAAGTCGCCGAATATTAAACGATTATCGACGCTTTGCGACGTATTTGCGGACGTCGCTAATTTCTGATAAAAAGGGTTTCCTCAGTTCGACTTTTTATTTCTCCCTCTCCCCAAATTTTTTGTTTCCGCCCCTCTTCCCCGACCTCGACGACAGCCACCCCTTCCCTCCGGCGCCGCTCATCCTCCTCCTCCATCGCGAGCCCCTTCTCCTCCCTCCGGCGAGCCCATTCTCCTCCTCCTCCTCCACCGCGAGCCCCTTCTCCTTCTCCACCGCGAGATCCTCCTCCTCCTCCTTCTCCTCCACCACCGCGAGGAGACTAAAGGTAAATCCTAACCCTAATTGCGGTGTTTTTCGTGTCCAAAATAGACACGGAGACACATTACGACCATGTGTTCACTGATACAGTGTGTTCGTGAGGTTTTGGACACTTTGTGTCCATTTGTTGGACACGTAGATACCCCCAAGCTTGCATATATATGTATTTCACCTCTGTACACTTAATCCCCTCCTCCTCCACCACCGAACTTGTCCTCCTCCTCCTCCTCCACCACCGCGAGGAGACTGAAGGTAAACCCTAACCCTAATTGTGGTGTTTTTCGTGTCCAAAATGGACACGAAGACACATTATGACCATGTGTTCACTGATATAGTATGTTCGTGAGGTTTTGGACACTTTGTGTCCATTTGTTGGACACGTGGACACCCCCAAGCTTGCATATATATGTATTTTACCTCTGTACACTTAATCTCCTACATACACTTGTGTATTTTCGTATTAATTTGGATTTGCATATTGGGTTTGGGTTTCGATATAGTGTTTGATACATTGTTTCACCTTACAACATTCCTACACTTATTTTAGACAACAAGTATATGAACTAATTAGTCAACAACTATTTGTTGAAGTATGGTACTCCATTCTTCGTAAGTTCTAGCTATATATGTCTCTCAAGATCCAATACTCAAAAATCCCAAGAAGAAGAAGAAGAAAAGAATAAAATGACATCGCTCAACACCCTATAAAAACTCTTTGTAGAATTGTGTTAAAGTATGAGTTCTACAGTATGAGTTCTACAGTATGGTTCTCTTTGTAGAATAAAATGACATCGCTCAACCCTATCGATCCTCCATACAAGTCTTCCTTCATCTGTCTTAAAGTGTGAGTTCTACAGTATGGTTCTCTTTGGTGAATTGTGTCTTATTATAGTCCCTGCAGCCATTCGATTGACGAGGCAGAAACTATGTAGTCGTAGATAAAGTTGACTGTCATCCGACCCTCATCCCTCGGCAATGATGATACGACAACCAACCGGAGAGGCAAGGACATAGTCCCTGCATCCATTTGGATTAGTAAATGTTAATATGGGGTTTGGATTCATGGTGTATATGTTCACTGTCTCAAGGACATAGTCCCTACAGCCATTCGACTGGCAAGGCAGAAACTATGTAGCCGTAGATAAAGTTGACTGTCCTCCGACCCTCATCCCTCGGCAATGATGATACGACAACCTATCACTATATCTTATATAGTAGTAGATGATGTCTTAGTATTACATTATGTGAGTTCATCTTGATTATGTTACATTCTTCAGATACTAAATACGATAAGAACATATACTACACCATATGTACAAAACATAGATGATTCACACTAATGTATGCTAGAATGAATTTTGGATTGTGTTCTGAGCCATTCGTTCCTATATTTTGTGTGATTGTTGTAGACTTTGTTATAGGGACTGAAACCTGTGTACAGCGAGAAATGGACATTCTGTGATTGTTTGGATCCTATTCTACAGTAAGAAATGGTTATCTTTTTAAACTGCAGGGAGAAATGGATATTCTGTATTTTATTTTTTTATTTTTTTTGCAGATTTAGCGACGTTTACCGACGTCCTCCGACCCTCATCCTTCGGCAATGATGATACGACAACCTATCACTATATCTTATATAGTAGTAGATGATGTCTTAGTATTACATTATGTGAGTTCATCTTGATTCTGTTACATTCTTCAGATACTAGATACGATAAGAACATATACTACACCATATGTACAGAACATAGATGATTCACACTAATGTATGCTAGAATAAATTTTGGGTTGTGTTATGAGCCATTCGTTGATAGCGACTCCGAAATTATGCGTCGCAATACGTCGCTGATAGCGACAAACAGCGACATATTGCGACTACCTTTAGTGTAATAAAAACCAACGTCGTTGATTTGTCGAAAAATGTCGCTAGTTTTATTAGTTCAGCGACGTTTAGCGTCGTTGATTCACACTAATGTATGCTAGAATGAATTTTAGGTTGTGTTCTGAGCCATTCGTTCCCATACTTGGCAATTAAGCCATTCGACTAGCGAGACAGAAACTATGTATCCGTAGATAAAGTTGACTGTCCTCCGACCCTCATCCCTCGACAATAATGATACGATAACCTATCACTATATCTTATATAGTAGTAGATGATGTCTTAGTATTACATTATGTGAGTTTATCTTGATTCTGTTATATCCTTCAGATACTAGATACGATAAGAACATATACTACACCATATGTACAGAACATAGATGATTCACACTAATGTATGCAAGGGACGACATCTCTCCTCGCGCCAAAAATCTCGCTTTTTCGAGGTGGTTGCGTGAACGTATCACTGAGCGTTTGCGTGAGCAGCGTGGTTCTCATTAGCTATTAGTACTTATTTGTATTGGACTATTTGTATTGGGTTATTTTTGTATTAGACTATTTGTATTGGACTACATATATGAATTAGAACTGTGTCAATCTCTGGATTATATTGGACTACGACATGGTGATCAGGACATAGTCCCTGCAGCCATTCGACTGGCGAGGCAGAAACTATGTATCCGTAGATAAAGTCGACTGTCCTCCGACCCTCATCCCTCGGCAATGATGATACGACAACCCAACCGGAGAGGATACTCTGAGAGATCCATCTGAGAGGGACGTATACTCTGAGAGATCACCTTTACAAGAATGATATCAGTAGTGGGATTGAGTACTGGAGGAGATATTATCAGAGTATACGTCCTACTCAGATGGGTCTCTCACCGTTACTATTTTTTCCTGACAGCATAGTGGATGTGCTCCCTCAACAATTCTTTCTTCGAGCCAAAACTTTATCCCGGAGACCAAGTGGACATCTTTGGTGTAGAGTTCGAGTGAGAGGTTCCTGACAGCATGGTGGTCTCCTTTGTCAAAGTATCCGTGCTCATCCCACATTGGATGTGGGACGAGCACGGATACTTTAACAAAGGAGACCACCATGCTGTCAGGAACCTCTCACTCGAGCTCTACACCAAGGATGTCCCCTTGAGCTCCGGAAAAAAGTTTTGGCTCGGAGCAAGAATCTGTGGACGGAGCACATCCACCATGCTGTCAGGAAAAAATAGTAACGGTGAGAGATCCATCTGAGTAGGACGTATACTCTGATAATATCTCCTCCAGCACTCAATTCCACTACTGATATCATTCTTGTAAAGGTGATCTCTCAGAGTATACGTCCCTCTTAGATGGATCTCTCAGAGTATCCTCTCCGGTTGGGTTGTGTTCTGAGCCATCCGTTCTCACAGAGGGTCCTATTTTGGATTCTATATTTTGTATTTTGGTTTCTGTATTTTGTATTTTGGTTTCTGTATTTTGTATTTTGGTTTCTGTATTTTGTATTTTGGATTCTGTATTTTGTATTTTGGTTTCTGTATTTTGGCTCCAGCTCCATTTGCATTAATCTACGGTATGACATGGTGATTAGGACATAGTCCCTGCAGCCATTCGACTGGCGAGGCAGAAACTATGTAGGCGTAGATAAAGTTGACTGTCCTCTGACCCTCATCCCTCGGCAATGATGATACGACAACCTATCAGAATCCTCGACTCTCTTTCGCTTCTTGGATATTGACCCAGCTTCCAATCTCTCATTTCCCTCCGGGTCCACTCTACTCCCAATCTCTTCCTCTTTTATACACGGATCTACATAATCGATACCATCTAAGGAAGGCAAAACTGAATCAGCATTGTCTTCCGGATCGTCCTCATCAAGGCATAACGGGCTGCTCAGCGTGCCCAGCTTCTTCAACTTCTCGCTGGCTGCAGAGTCGAAATGGGAACGGGTCCTCTTTGCCGGCCCAGAGCTCTGACTCGCACTCGTCGCCGCGCTACCGGTTTCCTCTTCTCCTCTGATGGGGGTCATAAGAAAAGAAATTTTGTACCTCATCTTCACATAAACATTATTGCCGTCTTGTACTCGAGCCTCCTCGTCTGTGACGCTATCCGACTTCTCGGTGCCTACATTGTCACTCGAATCTCCCGTTCGACTTGTATCGTCCTCTTCTTCGCCTGTCTTTTTGCTCTCTGTCTTACAATTATCTGCTATCACCGCCGACTCATTCGACTCCTTCTCCGATGACTCCGAGAAGTTGGATAGCGTCACAGACGAGGAGGCTCGAGTACAAGGCGGCAATGATGTTTATGTGAAGAAGAGGTACGAAATTTCTTTTCTTATGACCCGCGTCAGAAGAGGAGAGAAAACCGGTAGTGCGGCGACGAGTGCGAGTCAGAGCTCCGGACCGGCAAAGAGGACCCGTTCCCATTTCGACTCTGCAGCCAGCGAGAAGTTGAAGAAGCTGGGCACGCTGAGCAGCCCGTTATGCCTTGATGATGACGATCCGGAAGACAATACTGATTCAGTTTTGCCTTCTCCTCTCCTCCACCATGGCTATGGACCCATCTACTCCTCCCTACTTCCATTCTTCTTATTTGACTCTCTCAGGCACATATGATATCCAGCTCAAGTGTAGAGTCGGGGGAGAAGAAGTGGACAGGAAGAGGAGGGGGAAGCAGCACAGCCGGCGACATGACCCGGAGAAAGTACAGAGGTTTTCTTCAACATACGTAGGAGAACTATAAGGATATATCTTTTCACAATATGTCATCTTATCAAAGACCCTTAATGTGACAACCATGTTACCGCGGTGTCGGAAGACTAACATGTCATAATTTTCTAAGCCGTATGTTTTGACATAATCCTCCCAACTCTTTCCTTCTATGTCGTAATCTTGCATTATTACATAGAACTGAAATCCGATTGGAAGATTATGTCAAAACACACGGCTTATAAAATTATGACATGTTAGTCTTCCGACACCGCGGTAACATGGTTGTCACATTAAGGGTCTTTGACAAGGTGATATGTTGTGAAAAGATATATCCTTATAGTTCTCCTACGTATATTGAAGAAAACCTCTGTACTTCCTCCGGGTCATGCCGCCGGCTGTGCTACTTCCCCCTCCTCTTCCTGTCCACTTTTTCTCCTCCGACTCTACACTTGAGCTGGATATCATATGTGGTTGAGAGAGTCAAATAAGAAGAAGGGAAGTAGGGAGGAGCAGATAGGTTCAGAGCCATGGTGGAGGAGAGGAGAAGGAAAATGCTTGATCAGAACTTGAGGTAGAAAAGTTGTGACGTTGATAGCGTGAGAGAGGGAGAGGGTGGAAAAGTTCTTCTCCCCCGACTCTACACTTGAGGTGGATATCATATTTTGGTTTCTTTATTTTGGCTCCAGCTCCATTTGTATTAATTTACGGTACGACATGGTGATCAGGACATAGTCCCTGCAGCCATTCGACTGGCGAGGCAGAAACTATGTGGCCATAGATAAAGTTGACTGTCCTCCGACCCTCATCCCTCGACAATGATGATACGACAACCTATCACTATATCTTATATAGTAGTAGATGATGTCTTAGTATTACATTATGTGAGTTCATCTTGATTCTGTTACATTCTTCAGATACTAGATACGATAAGAACATATACTACACCATATGTACAGAACATAGATGATTCACACTAATGTATGCTAGAATGAATTTTGGGTTGTGTTCTGAGCCATTCGTTCCCATATTTTGTGTGATTGTTGTAGATTTGGTTATAGGGACTGAAACCTGTGTACAGCGAGAAATGGACATTATGTGATTGTTTGGATCCTATTCTACAGTGAGAAATGGTTATCTTTTTAAACTGCAGGGAGAAATGGATATTCTGTATTTTATTTTTTTATTTTTTTTGCAGATTTAGCGACGTTTACCGACGTCCTCCGACCCTCATCCTTCGGCAATGATGATACGACAACCTATCACTATATCTTATATAGTAGTAGATGATGTCTTAGTATTACATTATGTGAGTTCATCTTGATTCTGTTACATTCTTCAGATACTAGATACGATAAGAACATATACTACACCATATGTACAGAACACAGATGATTCACACTAATGTATGCTAGAATGAATTTTGGGTTGTGTTCTGAGCCATTCGTTCCCAAACTTGGCAATTAAGCCATTCGACTGGCGAGGCAGAAACTATGTATCCGTAGATAAAGTTGACTGTCCTTCGACCCTCATCCCTCGGTAATGATGATACGACAATCTATCACTATATCTTATATAGTAGTAGATGATGTCTTAGTATTACATTATGTGAGTTCATCTTGATTCTGTTACATTCTTCAGATACTAGATACGATAAGAACATATACTACACCATATGTACAGAACATAGATGATTCACACTAATGTATGCTAGAATGAATTTTGGGTTGTGTTCTGAGCCATTCGTTGATAGCGACTCCGAAAGTATGCGTCACAATACGTCGCTGATAGCGACAAACAGCGACATATTACGACTACCTTTAGTGTAATAAAACCAACGTCGTTGATTTGTCGGAAAACGTCGCTAGTTTTATTAGTTCAGCGACGTTTAGCGTCGCAAACATTTTTACGTCGCCGAATATTAAACGAATACCGACGCTTTGCGACGTATTTGCGGACGTCGCTAATTTCTGATAAAAAGGGTTTCCTCGGTTCGACTTTTCATTTCTTCCTCTCCCCAAATTTTTTGTTCCCGGCCCTCTTCCCCGACCTCGACGATAGCCCGACCCCCTTCCCTCCGGCGCCGCTCATCCTCCTCCTCCACCGCGAGCCCCTTCTCCTCCCTCCGGCGAGCACCTATCACTATATCTTATATAGTAGTAGATGATGTCTTAGTATTACATTATGTGAGTTCATCTTGATTCTGTTACATTCTTCAGATACTAGATACGATAAGAACATATACTACACCATATGTACAGAACATAGATGATTCACACTAATGTATGCTAGAATAAATTTTGGGTTGTGTTATGAGCCATTCGTTCCCATACTTGGCAATTAAGCCATTCGACTAGCGAGGCAGAAACTATGTATCCGTAGATAAAGTTGACTGTCCTCCGACCCTCATCCTTCGGCAATGATGATACGACAACCTATCACTATATCTTATATAGTAGTAGATGATGTCTTAGTATTACATTATGTGAGTTCATCTTGATTCTGTTATATCCTTCAGATACTAGATACGATAAGAACATATACTACACCATATGTACAGAAAATAGATGATTCACACTAATGTATGCTAGAATGAATTTTGGGTTGTGTTCTGAGCCATTCGTTCCCATACTTGGCAATTAAGCATGTGAAATAGAACTGATTATGTTTAGTTTGTCTTACGATACAGATTTGGACATTGCTAGAATAATTGTTGTAGACTTGGACAATGTGTGAATTTTGGGTTGTGTTTTGAGCCATTCTGAGAACTGGAGATTGTGTGATTGTTGTAGACTTGGTTATAGGGACTGAAACCTGTGTACAGTGAGAAATGGACATTATGTGATTGTTTGGATCCTATTCTACAGTGAGAAATGGGCTTTTTAAACTGCAGGGAGAAATGGACATTCTGTATTTTATTTTATTTTATTTTTTTTGTAGATTTAGCGACGTTTACCGACGTTTACCGACGTCCTCCGACGTAATTTTGCGTCGGTAAACGTCGGTAGATAATTAATATTATCCAGGCTACCGACGTTTAGCGATGTCAATATATGTCGGAGGACGTCGGTAAACGTCGGTGCACGTCGATAATTATCCCCAGGAATTCCCAGGATTTACCAACGCTTTGCGACTTTGTACATGTCACTAAATCACCGACGACCCGATGGTAATTCGTCGGTAAATTTACCGACTCATAGCGACACGAAATATTACGTCGCAAAGAGCGACGACACGACGGTAGACGTCGGCATTATACCGACGTATAAATACGTCGGCGAACGTCGGTAATTGCGACGTTTGGCAACGTTTAGAAGATCAGCGACTTACATTTCGGCGACCAGTCCAAAACGTCGATAATTTCGTCGCTAAATATTTTTAGCGACGAAAATTGTTGTTTTAGCGACGTCTTTAGGCGTCGCTAAAATGACTTATTCTGGTAGTGACATACCAGACGACGAAAATGTTCTGTCATCTGAATCGACCCACCGCACCACTTCGAGGCATGTTGCCTAGCCGCCTTGGCCTTCTCCGACTTCTCCTTGTACTTTGGCTCCTCGAATCGAGCCTTCATCGCATTCCATTGATCAGGGGTGATCCAACCTTGGATCGGCTTTCCGGCACGATCACGATCCTTCTGATCATTGATAGAGTCGCGGATCAGCTTGGCAGCGACGACAGAAAACATCCCCTCGATAAGCTCGGCCCGGTGCGGTGGATAGAAAAATATATCCTAGAAGAGCGCAAACCAAATATTTATCAGTTATATATAATATACAAAAATTATATGATTCATGTTAAAAGCAAATATATTTTAACCTTGAAGCGTGCAAACCAGAAGGCCTTCCTCTCGTCCGGAGCCTCAGAGTAGTTAATCCAAGCACCACCATAATTATGCCTCAGCATGTGGCCTAGACGTCTCTGTACCTCTGGGGGACGATATCTATACAAACATATTATATTCATGAAAAAAGTTAAATTATGATAAAAACAGAAAGAAAAAATTATAAATCAAAACACCTACTTTGTACCGTCGGCCCAGATCTCCGTTCTCCTCTCCTTCGAAGGTGCGCACGCATCATCTGCATGATGCTGGTTGGCCGTCGGCGCCGCCGCCTCGGCCGTCGTCGCAGCCTCCGCCATCTGCTCATCCGTCTCCATTATCGTATCAGCAGTAGGAACGCTAGACGGGCAATCACTCTCAACAGGCCTGGAACTACTCGTCCCAGGAGATATGCCACGTGACGTCGTCCCACCAGGCCCACCTACTGTCCGATATGGAGGAGTAATCGGCGACGAGGATCCAGAGCCGGTACCAGAATGAGGTACCGAAGGAAAACTCCGTCCTCTAGCAGTACCTGTAGGAAGTACCGGAGGAGAGTGACCTCGTTGTCCCCTTCGGTACGCTCCGCGATGACCTGCCATACCTAATAACAGCATATGATAATACAACAAATAATAGAGACTAGAAGTATGAAAGTACAACAAATAATAGAGACTAGAAATATGAAAGTACAACAAATAATAGAGACTAGAAATATGAAAGTACAACAAAGACAAGATAATAACCAAGACAACATATGATGATACATTCTACAATAAACATCTAAGTCCAGATAATGTATTCTAGAAGAAACATCTAAGTTCAGATAAGTATATCTCTCTCAACCATCTTCAGAATAATCATCTTGTTCGTCTTCCTCGACCTCATCTTCCTCTTCCTCCTCATCTTCACTTTCATCTTCGCCTTCGTCGACTTCGTCTTCCTCTTCAGATAATTCTACATCTTCTACATTATGTGTCGTGTAATGCGTAACTTCCGTGGAGTCCACATCGACAATATTGGTTACAAGAGGTAGCTCGTCCTCCTAGTAAGCTTTTTCGTCAACATCAAAAGTATCTCTGGCTTTAGTCTTGCATACTACCCACCAGTCAGACTTCGTTGCTCCCCGTCTCGGATAAGCTGTGAAGTACATGAGCTGAGCCTGAGTTGCTAGGACAAACGGTTCGTAGCCTTGATATCTACGCTTGTAGTTATATCCAGAAGACCATGCTTGTCAATTTTCCAACCTTGATTTTCAATCGGATCGAACCATTCACACTTGAACAACACGATCTTTGCAGGTTCTCTGCCATTATTATATGATAACTCCACAATCTCTCGCAAGATGCCAAAAAAATCATTTCCTAGATCGACGTCTTTATAGTTCGAAGACTTGATACACAAACAACTGTTTTTCGTGGAATCAAGATCTAGGAAGCTGTCTCTGATCGGAGCATTTGTCGACTTGAACCGAAAGCCATTGACACAGTAACTTGGCCATATTTTAACAAAAGTAATTGGTCCCTTGGCAAGAGTTCTAATTAATTCAATCTCGGATGAAATTAGACGATCGACCTGAATATCAAAGAAGCGATAATAAGTTATTTATTGCGCAGTTGCATTAGAAGAGGCCAGTAATTACCGAGCTACTTACATATTCGCTCAACCAAGAAGGAAAATGACGTCTCATTTCTTGTTCTAATGCTTCGTCTGTTAGGTAGGGTCTAACCAGCCTCAACTCATCATTATATGTGCTGGAAAACAACGAAGCAACCGCCGATTATTACAATAATATTAGCTTATACTATTACATTGAGATGACGTAAACTCATCATCCTGAGTTACTTACCCCTCTAGCTTCTCCACTTCATCCTCGTCGCAATTGAGTAATACATACAACTGAGCAGCCCTTAGCTCTTCGTCATTCAAATATCTCTTCTTCATTTTCCCCGAAGGCTTTTCGGACGCATTGAATACTTTCTGTATTCCATCATTAAATTCTTGATATCCGTCGTCGTTTCTCGGAGCCCTCGTTCTATTCGTAGCAACATGAGGTTTGAAATAGGAGGAGCAGAAATTTGTAATCTCCTCGAGAATATAGGCTTCACAAATAGAACCCTCGACCCGAGCCTTATTTTTTACCTTTTTTTTAGGTGATTCAAATGTCGCTCGAACGGGTACATCTATCGATATTCGACGGGTCCACCAACACGTGCCTCGTAGAAAAGATGAATCGGTAAATGCTCCATAGAGTCAAAGAATCCAGGAGGGAACACCCTCTCTAGCTTGCACAGTGTAACCGCAATGTCCTTCTCTTGCTTTTCTAGACGTTCAACGAGCAATTTCTTAGAACAAAGGTCCCTGAAGAATATGCTAATCTCCGTCAATGGATCCCAAACTTTCTGCGGTAAGAATTCCCGAAATACAATCGGAATTAACCGCTCCATGAATACGTGACAATCATGGCTATTCATACCTGTCAGTTTGTTCTCCTTGAGGTCGACGCATCTTCTCAAGTTCGAAATATACCCATCTGGAAATTTCAGACCTTGAATCCACCTACAAAGCCTCACTTTATCCTCCTTCTCCAGTGAGAAAATTGCCTTAGGCTGTGTCACGCCCCAGAACCGGAATACCGGAGAGCGAGGGCAGACATAGCCAGCTACGTAATCCCAAAGTACGTTAATACTCTGAAATCAAGCATAAGCTGTCAAGACATGGGGGTTACTCTACAAGCCATCAGTCAATCCTATGGTTTAACAATCCTAGGTATCTCAATCACAGGCAATTATACAAGAGCAAATAGTACGATCATCATACATACAATAGTAAGGCGTCTCGAACCATATATACATGACTGATCATGAATCCAGTACCACAGAACTGAGGACTAGCTAGAGTATTAGTAGTACATGATAAGGACTAGCTATAGTCTAGAATACACATATCATGTTTATGCCCGTAGGCTACAATATCAAGGAAAATACCAAAACACGAGCTAAACACGTGCTCGGGGCTAAAACGTTACAAGAGGAGAATTTACATATCAGTGGAAGAATGAAGAAGAAATCCACTGAGGCACTCGGGTGCTCCGGCTGGTCACCATCGAGTAGAAGGTGCGGTAGATCCTTCGGGCTCTTCTATTAGAACCTGGCCATGCAAAACCAGTGGGGTCAGACCCCAAATAGCAAGTACCACAAAGGAGGCCGAACTATGAACTTAAAACCAGCAATCATAGGCAATCAACAATGAGAGAAAGCAATAAGTAAAGGAGGATCGAGATTCGTGCAGTACCAATGCACTTATCCCGACCATAGGAAGACAGTAAGTAAATCATCATTTGACATAAAATAAACTGGAGAACATGTTAAATAAATAGAGCTAGGCAATATACGAAGAGAGGACGAAGGCACTGTTCCGGAAACCAGGTTACAACCCTTAAACCAAACAAGGACCGAGATTGTAACCCTTCGTCTGAACAGAACTTAGTCTCTGATCATTTATTTCTAAAGGTGACAATTATTAAGTAACAGTGAGGGAGTGACAATACAATCATTATAGTAACAATCTGGAGTGACAATCATTCAATCATTCTGGTACAATCTTGCAATCAATCACTTCTAGACAATACTATACTGGACTAGACTCCATCCAAACATTTACGGCCAATCATCGCCTACGGCTTTCTACATTAACTAACTAAGGTTATCACAATCCTAGTTACTAACAAGATGCAGTGAGAATTCCAAGTCCGGTTACCTGTTTGTTACTACCTGAGTGATCCCAGCAAAAAAAGAAAAAGATAGCATGATATAGCAGACACACTGTAGTAAGATACATGTGTCCTAAGGTACCACACTCGACGGCGGGCTGAAAGTGCGCTCATCTCGATGGATAGCAACAAATCCCATGTATATATATATAAGGCCGGGACCAAAGGGGCAACAGGTAACTGGGAAATTCTCCATGAACTATTTGATCAATCTAGTCATTAACCTAGCCAGATTCAATATGAATCCCTGACCGTGGTACTCAGGGATCATACCCTAGACATGATGTAAGACACAACCGGACTAGTAGTTTATACAAGCACAATCATCCACGGTGTCCAGGCCAATGAATTGATTTATCAAGAGTGCGCCACGACGGGCCATTATCATTATCATTATCATGTCAAGTTTACTGGTCAAGAGTGTGCCACGACGGGCCACTATCAGGTCATGTCAGGTCATTAATCAGGAGTGCACCACTACGGGTCACTGTCGTGTTTAGGGTACATGTGCCGGACAGTATAGTGCAAGCATTCAATCAGGAGACTCAAGTTATGCTGAGGTTACAAAACACAAGTCATCAGTAAAAATCAAATAACAATAGAGAAATAATAATAATAACAATACTTAATAGTTGGACAAGGCACAGGAAGGAGCCCTGCGGCTCAGGGTCACTATCAAGTTATGCTAGTTCCTTGTTACACCATGTCATGTACAATTGTCATTTCAATCATGTCAATCAATCGTGATTTATCAAGTTCAGGACAAAAGGCGTAAGGATATAAAATGGGCGTAAAATACACAATAAGGAGTTACAAAACGTGGGCAAATAATGATAATTAACAGTACACATGGCTATTGGAGAGTCATGCGGCTCAGACATATGCGGCCAAGAAGTGATCACATGCGGCTAGGAGGAGAACAACAATACGGCTAAGAAGGAGTTCGGGTCCATGCGGCTGGGAAGTGTAGTATCATGCGGCTGGGTATAGAAGGAAGCGCATGCGGCTTAGTAGAAGCCCATGCGGCTGGGTCAACGTGGCTGCTTATGCGGCTGGGAGTGAAGGGTGCATATGCGGCTGATAATGGACTCAGCCTCATGCGGCCAAGGGTGCTGATGCATATGCGGCTCGGAGTGAAGGCCTTATGCGGCCAAACAGGTTATACGCCTATGCGGCCAGGATATGAAGGGGGTGCATGCGGCTCAGTTAGGAGCTCATGCGGCCAGGTCAGTTCAGGAGCTTATGCGGTCAGAGGGAATACAAGTCATATGCGGCTGCAAGTGGACCAAGTTCATGCGGCTCGAATTATGCCGGGACCATTGCGGCTAAGTGAGGAAGTAGACTTATGCGGCTAGATGAGTTCGACCCTCATACGGCTCAAGTACTTCCAGTCATGCGGCTGAAGAGAACACTTGTCGCATGAAATATTCATGTGGTCAAGTCAAGCACAGTTCTTCTTCTCCAAACATTTCGAGAAGAAGAGCACCATGAGAGCCAAATTCTCAAGCTCCATAACTCCATCATCCGGAGCCCAAATCCGAACTTCCATAGGTCAAAATGGGGCAGAATGAAATGCTCTACAAGATAGAACCATCAAAACTCAGAAATAACAAGGTTAAATAGATCAAAACCCATAAAAACTAGAATTACTTCAAAGCTAGATCTACAACAATCGAACCATCAAAATGGAAAACTCCAAGTTCTAAACAAGCTTAGAATATAACAAGGAAGAGAATGGAACAAATAAAATTAAGATCGTCCAACATTCGGCAAGGTGTACTTGCCTTGGGCTGGAGGAAGAAGATGAAGATGAAATGAAAATAATGGAGGAGAGAGAGAGAGTGGTAGGTGGCTTATATAACAAGCCCAAGCAATCTCCACCACTCATCCCTCTCCACTCAATCTAAACCATACACCTCTCTCATAAAGAACCCACTACTAAAATATATCAAATAGCGACGTAATGTAGCGACGGCAAGAAATTACGTCGCCAGTAGCGACTTCTTTATAAACACGTGGATGTCATGCCATGTCATCATATATAAAATTTACAGCGTCGCAAGTGGTCGCTTTACGTCGCAATTTTGGTGACGCAGTGATACGTCGCTATATGTCGCTAATTTTGCGACGTCTAGCGACAATGAACTCCGCGTCGCAAATAGCGACGTTCGGCGACTAAAGTGTCATCTGTGACTTGCCTATAAGCGACGTCCGATTTTCGTCGCTAAATACGTCGCAAATTGGTTTTAGCGACGTATTTTCCTTATTTAGTGACGTCCTCTGACGTCGCTAAATTGGGTTATTTTAGTAGTGACCAAACTAAACCAAACCAAGTCCAATTCAAAGTTAAACCAAATCCAATAAAACCAAATCCAAGTTAAACCAAGCCACGAAAATCCTGCACTTCGGAAAATTTTAAAATATCACGCAAACCGAGAAATACGAAATACGGCTCGAATAAACACGTATCCGTATAAAATACCGATACAGTGAGACGGGTCTCACAGGCTGCTTCAACTTTCCATTCCCATCCTCTATCAAATGCAATGCAGGACGTCTACATATTTCTTCCAAGTCCAATCTAGCCTTTGGATTGTCTTTCGTCTTCCCTTTACGTCCATTACATTAATTATGTTGTCAAACACATTCTTCTCGATATGCATGACATCAAGGTTATGTCTAATCAGATTGGTGCTCCAATATGGAAGATCCCAGAATATACTCCTCTTCGTCCAGTTATGAGTGCGACCAAATCCGTCACACTTGTAGCCCGTAGCAGGCTGCTCAATAGCTCTTGGTAAATTTTTTACCTCTTTCCATATCGTGTATCCGGTCCACCTTGGCGGAGGATTAGCCTTCTCCACAATGCCAACACGAAAAGCATTCCTGTTCCTCCGGTACGGATGATCCTTCGGCAGGAATTGTCGATGACAATCGAAGAAGCACGGTTTGCCTCCGTGTTTTAAACGAAAAGCCTTAGTGCTGTCCATGCAATACGGACATGAAAGACGACCATGCGTGCTCCATCCAGATAACATTCCATAGACCGGAAAGTCGTTGATGGTCCACATAAGTGCTGCCCGCATCCGAAAATTTTGTTTTCTAGATACATCGTACGTGTTGGAACCTACTTCCCACAGCTGATTCAACTCATCAATCAACAGCTGTAAATACACATCGATGTTCCTTTTCGGATTGTTCGGACCTGGGATAATAACGGTAAGAAACATATATGGAGTTTTCATGCACATCCAAGGCGGTAGATTGTACGGGATGACGATCACAGGCCAACACGAATACTGGGATTCTGAAAGTTCGAATGGGATAAAACCATCGGAGCAGAGACCCAATCTGACATTACGCGGATCAGAAGCAAAATCTGGATACTCTCGATCAAAGTGCTTCATACTTTTCCATCAGATGGGTGATCTAACACTCCTTCGGTATGTTTCCGCTTAAGCCAACTCATGTTTTCTGCAGTTTCCTTCACCATAAACAACCGCTGCAACCGCGACGTCAACGACAAGTAGTACATCGAAGAGGTAGGCTTCCTGGCACCGACAACTTTTCTCTACCACATGCCTTGTAGCGATCGACACCACAAAATCTGCAGGCGTCTTCATCCTTGTCGTCTTTGTAGTACAACATGCACCCGTTGCGACAGGCATCGATTTTTTCGTATCCCATCCAGAGCGATCTAACCATCCTCTTAGACCGGTAGAAGTCTTTAGACAACTTCGCACCCTCAGGCAATATTTTTATAAGCAACTCCATAAGACGGTTGTAGCAATCTTACGACATGTTAAAATCGGACTTGATGCTCAACAATCTTGTAACCACCTCCAACGGTGAATGATCCTCACAACCAGGATATAATGGAGTCCTTGCATTCTCCAGCAACTCTATGAACTGTGCACCATCGGGGTTCGGTGCCTCCTCAGGTGCATCATGATCATCCGGATCGAAACTAGGCCCGGCCGCGTCGAAAACCATGTTCACCAACCCATCATCGTAAGGAGCATTTTTGTGGACATCCACATAAGGCTCGTACTCCGATGCTAAAGACACAAGTTCTTCGTACTCGCTCCACTGATAGTAATTCGGCGTGAAACCTTTCGAGTATAAATGATACGTGACATCCACTTCTGGATGATATTTCAAGTTGCGACATCTCACACACAGACACTTAATTTTGGTACCGTCCATGTATTGAGGGAACGTCTTGGCAAACTGCAGGAACTGGTGTACACCCTCTATGAATTCATCCCGCACACCGCACATGTCATCAGGATGACGGTTGTACATCCAAGTACGATTTCGCTGATAGTAATTCAGCTCCATAATTCTGTAAGATAGATACATCAAGGTAGTGAATGATATGCAATTGTCAGTTCATGCGGTCTACTTTCCGCAGTATATGTACACATGACAATTTACGTTAAATGGTCAGAGATTATCTGTCATCTTCTTTTCGCATTGCTAACTTTTCTTTCGCGTGTTTGTGCGTGCGGTGGTCAGAGATTATCGCGACGGTATATCACCCGTGTCTACAATATTTCATATAGGCTGAGTTGTAGAAGTAAAGTTTTAGGATATTAGTCTATATATTATGTATAGTCCAACCGAGCCAACTCTAAGCTAAACTAGTCCAACTTGGTCAAACTAGCCATTTCTAAGTTGTATAAGTCAAGTTTTAGGATATTAGTCTATATATACTAGTATAAACTCTCCCTCCTCTACAAATACCTGGTACTAGTTAACCCTCCCCCTTTCTCCCACTAGACACACACATACATATACATGATGTATACAACCACACCACAGTTCCCAGGTTCTTTTAACCTAACTTGTCAGTTGGTACTAACCTCAATAGAACAAACACTCTCACAGCTCAAAATACTAACACATGCTCACGCCTTACTCTTGTGACACTCCCTTTCAAACACAAACACACACCTATATGTTCCCTTACACATGTTGCCATGTTACCTATAAAAATAGGAAACCCTTGTTGTCTAAAATAAGACACATTTGTACAAGAGAACCATACTGTAGAACTCACACTTTAAGACAATAGATGAAGGAAGACTTGTATGGAGGATCGATAGGGTTGAGCAATGTCATTTTATTCAACAAAGAGAACCATATTGTAGAACTCATACTGTAGAACTCACACTTTAACACAATTCTACAAAGAGTTGTCATAGGGTGTTGAGCGATGTCATTTTATTCTTTTCTTCTTCTTCTTCTTGGGATTTTCGAGTATTGGATCTTGAGACATATATAGGTAGAACTTACAAAGAATGGAGTACCATACTTCAACAAATAGATGTTGACTAATTGTTTCATATACTTGTTGTCTAAAATAAGTGTAGGAATGTTGCAAGGTGAAACAATGTATCAAACACTATATCGAAACCCAAACCCAATATGCAAATCCAAATTAATACGAAAATACACAAGTGTATGTAGGGGATTAAGTGTACAGAGGTAAAATACATATATATGCATGCTTGGGGGTATCCACGTGTCCAACAAATGGACACAAAGTGTCCAAAACCTCACGAACACACTGTATCAGTGAACACATGGTCGTAACGTATGTTCGTGTCCATTTTGGACGCAAAAAATACCTCAATTAGGGTTAGGGTTTACCTTCAGTCTCCTCACGGTGGTGGAAGAGGAGGAGGAGGACAAGTTCGGTGGTGGAGGAGTAGGGGATTAAGTGTACAGAGGTGAAATACATATATATGCATGCTTGCGGGTGTCCACGTGTCCAACAAATGGACACAAAGTGTCCAAAACCTCACGAACACACTGTATCAGTGAACACATGGTCGTAATGTGTCTCCGTGTCCATTTTGGATACGAAAAACACCTCAATTAGGGTTAGGGTTTACCTTCAGTCTCCTCGCGGTGGTGGAGGAGGAGGATCACGCGGTGGAGGAAGAGAAGGGGCTCGCGGTGGAGGAGGAGGCGGAGAAGGGGCTCGCCGGGGGGAGGAGAAGGAGCTCGCGGTGGAGGAGGAGGATGAGCGGCGCCGGAGGGAAGGGGTCGGGCTGTCGTCGAGGTCGGGGGAAGAGGGGCGGGAACAAAAAATTTGGGGAGAGGGAGAAATGAAAAGTGGAACCGAGGGAAACCCTATTTGGCAGAAATTAGCGACGCCCGAAATACATCGCAAAGCGTCGGTATTGGTTTAATATTCGGCGACGTTATAATCTTTGCGACGCTAAACGTCGCTGAACTGATAAAACTAGCGACGTTTTCCGACAAATCAACGATGTTGGTTTTTATTAGACTATAGGTAGTCGCAATATGTCACTGTATGTCGCTACCAGCGACGTATTGTGACGCTTAAATTTGGCGTCGCTAAAACCAAAATATTGGCGACGTTTTAAGTTGGCGTCGCTAATTACGTCGCTGATATGACTTATTTTGGTAGTGATATGAAAATGAGATTATAGGATTAGATTTCGCAGCTATCCTTGCATCTTCAATTGTGTGTCGAGCTCGCCAGAGTAGAGTAGCAGATGGGGTGTTGATAGCATCGATTAGAGGCTTACAATCTCCTTCAATAAGCACATAATGTAAGTTCTTCAAGCTGCAGATATCAAGAGCTAACCGAATTCCCATTGCTTCAGCTTGTAAAGGTGATCCACCTTCTTCAAATCTTGTCATTGCCATCATGAAGTCACCATGGGAATTACGAAGAACAGCGCCTGCTGACATCCTCTCGTCTAAGTAGGCTCCATCGAAATTGATCTTCCAGGTTTGATTATGTGGAGGCTGCCATTGAAGGTTTTGCTCGATCCTCAATGTAGCGTTGTGTGGGGAGGGATCAGAGCTGGAAATATCTGTTCTTTCCTTGAACCTTGAAGCATCCTAAAAAATTTGCAGAGTTGTGGTTGGCTGGTGATTGAAGATTGCTTTGTTTCTCGTCTTCCAGATAATCCACATTTGAATGAATAGAGATGAGGTCAGGGACAGATCACCCCTCATGAGGACAGTGGTGACAGTTGATGAAACAGTAGTGTTAGCTTGAATCATGGTTGCAATCTCAGGAATATGATCCCAAAATTTACCTGTTATAGGACAAAAAAATAATAAATGGTTAGTAGTTTCTGGAGTCACCTTGCACAGAGGACACAAGGCATCAATGTGGTTGATTCGTTGATGGATATTGTCTTGTGTTGGAAGAGAATTTGTAAGTGCACGCCAAGCAAAGAGCACCACTTTAGGATTGATATGTGTTAGGGACCATAATTTCTTCCATTCGTTAAAGTCAGCATCACTTCTGCTAATAAGACTGGGACGACGTGGCTTCTCTTGTTTCATTCAATACCCTCTCTCAAACAAGATGTCAAAGACCCCAGCTGCACGCGGCTCTTGTGGTTACCAAAGAGAGTATAAGATCCTAGTTGGATGGTGGAAGATCAGTGGATCGAACCATGGAGACGTATTATTCCTTCCATTTATTTGGTGGAAGTTTAGGACAGTGGACCCAACAAACATGCAATACAGCGTGCACAAAATTCCCTACGTATCGCCAGACATCTAAAAAAAATGTCAAAATAATTAAGCTGAAAATTTAGTAGCCAACAATCTGCATCGAGCCAATTCTAACACTTGTAGCAGTATATATATATATATATATATATATATATATATATATATATATTTGTAGCAATATATATGGACTTGTGGCAATGTATGATCTGTTAACCATGTGGAGAATGCTTCCTGCATGGAGATATGATTCTGTGTTTTAGCCACAGATTGTTGCATGTCCAACTAAAGTATGAAGAAAAAAGAATCATTGGGTGACATAAATAACCAATCTATCTTGTCAATATTCGGTTTTGGACCCAAAATCTAAGTTCGATTTCTATTTTGAAACTACTAAAAATTCTTATTTGATTTCGCTTTTTGCATGGTTTCCGTTCAAAACCAAAAAACCGAATAAAATTTATACAATTATGTATATTTTCTTAATTCCATGCATATTTTATGACTAAATGTGTATATTTTGAAAATAATAAATCTATGTATGTGTTTTAAAGTACGGCTTTGATAATTTAATAACCAGTCCAATTTATTAATTTAATAACTAGTCCAACTTTAGAATACAACAAACTTGTATCCAAAAGTTGTATATTTAATATAATTTAACCACAATTTTAATTTTGGCTCCAACCCATTAAATTAACAATGGAAATAGTCCAACCTAACAAACACTACCAAAATAAGTGGTTTTAGCGACGCCCAAAAACGTCGGAAAAATAGGAAATTCCGTCGCTAATCTGTATCACCGACGTATTTACCGACGTTTAGCTTTTGTCGCCGTTTCCTTAGTCGGTGATCACGAAAACGTCGCTGAACGTCGCAATTACCGACATTCAGCGACGTACGAGTACGTCGGTGAGTTATCGACGTTTATCGTCGTTCCGTCGGTATATTAGCGACGTATACGTAGTCGCCACACGTCGGTAAAACCTGGAATAGTTACCGACGTCTAGCGTCGTTTCGTCGGTAATATAGCGACGTGAGTTTCGTCGCTAGACGTCGGTAATGGTCCTGTACATTTTTGCAGCTAGTGTCGCTAGACGTCGGTAAATACGTCGGAGAGCTGTACTCTTTTGCAGTTAGTCGTCGGTAAATGTCGGTAAAACGTCGCAAACATATATTATTTGCAGCTTGTCGTCGGTAAACGTCGGAAAACGACGTCGCTAAACGTCAGTAAGCGTCGCTAAACGTCGCTAAAGTTGTAAAAAAATAAAAAAAAATAAAACACAGATTCTATATTACCACTCACAATTCTATAAAACACATATAGGTACACATTCAAATCCCCACTCACAATTCCAAATCACAGCGCATTGAAACCCCCACTCACAATTCCAATACAAACATCCAATACAAACATCCAATCATAAGTCACAAATATCCAATCATAAGTCACAAACATCCAATACACAACTAACATCCAATACAAACATCCAATCATAAGTCACAAACATAAGATGATACAAACACAAATAAAAGTCCTAACTAGGACTACTAGTGATCTGGTGCAGGAGGGGCACCGCCGCGACGAAGGCGTAAAAACTCCTCATACTCCGCAAGTGAAATCGATACAGATGGAGCGCCAGGCTGTGACGTCGGTGGAGTCGGTGTCGAAGAAGAAGGCGGTGGAGGCGGCGGAGTCGACGACGATGAAGGCGCACCCAGAGTACCAGCATGCTCCAACGCTGTAAGTCGCTGGTTGTATGAATCCATGATAGATAACATTCTACCAGTGCTCTGGACCATCGAATCCTGCGCCTTTCTCACCGTCTCGGCCATGGTCACCTGTCCTGTCTGCAACTCCGTCACCGTGCGCTCTAACCCTCCAACGGCGCGCTCTGTCCTCTCAGTCGTCTCCCTGAGGTCTATAATGCCGCGGTCGAGCGCATCCAATCGTGCTAGCAGCGCAGGATCGTCCGTAGGATGCTGAGACTGCTGCTCGATCCGTCGTAGCAGGTCGTCACGGAGAGACTCCATCATCTGGTGGACTCGGGCAGACTCCTGGGACGGCTGTGGACCATGCACACTAGCAGGAGATGTCCTAGAGGACTGGGTCGCAACTAGGGCGCCATAGGATCCCGTACCGTAGGCCGGAAAGTCGTTGATGGTCCGCATAAGTGCTGCCCGCATCTGGAAATTTTGTTTTCTAGATACATCGTACGTGTTGGAACCTACTTCCCACAGCTGATTCAACTCATCAATCAATGGTTGTAAATAAACATCAATGTTCCTTTTCGGATTGTTCGGACCTGGGATAATAACGGTGAGGAACATATATGGAGTCTTCATGCACATCCAAGGCGGTAGATTATACGGGGTGACGATCACAGGCCAACACGAATACTGGGATCCTGAAAGTCCGAATGGGGTAAAACCGTCAGAGCAGAGACCCAATCTAACATTACGCGGATCAGAAGCAAAATCTGGATACTCTCGATCAAAGTGCTTCCATGCTTCTCCATCAGATGGGTGATCCAACACTCCTTCGGTATGTTCCCGCTTATGCCAACTCATGTTTTCTGCAGTTTCCTTCACCATAAACAACCGCTGCAAACGCGGCGTCAACGGCAAGTAGTGCATCGAAGAGGTAGGCTTCCTGGTACCGACAGACTTTCCTCTACCACAGGCCTTGTAGCGATCGACACCACAAAATCTGCAGGCGTCTTCATCCTTGTCGTCTTTGTAGTACAACATGCACCCGTTGCGACAGGCATCGATTTTTTCATATCCCATCCAGAGCGATCTAACCATCCTCTTAGACCGGTAAAAGTCTTTAGGCAACTTCGCACCCTCAGGCAATATTTCTATAAGCAACTCCATAATACGGTTGTAGCAATCTTGCGACATGTTAAAATCGGACTTGATGCTCAACAATCTTGTAACCACCTCCAACGGTGAATGATCCTCACAACCAGGATATAATGGAGTCCTTGCATTCTCCAGCAACTCCATGAACTGTGCAGCATCGGGGTTCGGTGCCTCCTCAGGTGCATCATGATCATCCGGATCGAAACTAGGCCCGGCCGCGTCAAAAACCATGTTCACCAACCCATCGTCGTAAGGAGCGTTGTTGTGGACATCAACATAAGGCTCGTACTCCGATGCTAAAGACACAAGTTCTCCGTGCTCGCTCCACTGATAGTAATTCGGCGTGAAACCCTTCGAGTACAAATGATACGTGACATCCACTTCTGGATGATATTTAAAGTTACGACATCTCACACACGGACACTTAATTTTGGTACCGTCCATGTACTGAGGGAACGCCTTGGCAAACTGCAGGAACTGGTGTACACCCTCTATGAATTCATCCCGCACACCGCACATGTCATCAGGATGACGGTTGTACATCCAAGTACGATTCCGCAGATAGTAATTCAGCTCCATAATTCTGTAAGATAGATACATCAAGGTAGTGAATGATATGCAAGTGTCAAAGCTTTTCCGATGGATTGCATTTATCTTTTCATCCATTCATTCATGCATTGCATTTATCTTTTCAGTTTTGCATATCATTACCTACTATTATACATGCATACTTTATATATACATCAAGGTAGTAATACTAGTTGATGTTCTGAAAAGGAGAGTGCGATGTCTAGTAGAGGATTCTTTTTTTTGAGGAGCTGTCATATCATGGAAGTCAATATAAAATAAAAGAAGTATACATGCAATTCTATATGATTCCTAGGCCAATCAAGGTCAAAGTCAACTATTGGTCAACTCGATCAACAATCTAGTAAAATGAATGAATATTAAGGCAGTTTATTTCGTAAGTAGTAATTCATATCCATATCCAATTGAGGATAATTCTGTAAGATAGATAGATGCACATTGCAGTCAGTGAATGAATATTAAGGCAGTTTAGATATGGGTGCGCAATTTAGATAGAGGTCAGTAGAGAGCGACAGTTTAGAGAAAACTGAGATTATTGGTGAGGTATAATTGTACTTGTAGGAGTACACGACACCAACTGTCCAATATCGACCCTTTGGGTCTACAAGAGTTACTTAACTCAGTTTGTCAAGACAAGTAAAACTTTTTAAATTAATACCCAATATCGACCCTTTGGCCTGTGCTTGAGCAGTATCCTAACTCAAACTATCTATCCTAACTAATAAATTAATATCCTACTTTAACATCTACTAACTCTCATATTCCTTCTAACATAAACTAATATCCTAATCTTAACTAACCCTTTAACTGAAACTAATATCTAAATAATGCTAATCATGAACTAACACCCTAACCTGGAAGTCCACACTGCTTAAGCACAGGCCATAGGCCAAGTTATAAGGCAAAATGCAGGCAACTGCCTGTAGCTACAAGGCAAAAGTACCAAATGTTGACGGTATATATACCGTCAACATTTAAAAAGTTTACTTGTCTTGACAAACTGAGTGAAGTAACTCTTATAGGCCCAAAAGGTACTCTATACACTCTTACTTATACAAGCCTTTTGAGGCAATCAGCGTTATACTAGATTTCCGAAAAAAATCTATAACTCTGATAGGCCCAAAAGGCTTGGCATAAGTAAATTTAATTTCTAAAGAATGGCTCAAAACACTGTACCAATCATACCTATATTTCTAAGATACTCTATATACTCTAGGTACTAGGACTGAACTAACTCTCTAACACTCTAATGATACTCACTCACATATACCCACTCTTACTTAGGAATACTAAGATCTGACACATACTGATAATCACGTCCCTAATGTGGAGTCGCAAAATGTCGCTGAGTTAAACAAAACAGCGACGTTTTGTGACTAGACCGCGACATCAGCTTTCCCGGTAATTCATGGCTTCTGTGAAATAACCACATCTTGGCTATTTGTTAAATAGATCGACCATGAGCTCCCATGTTCAGTCGTGCCTTCAACATCATGTTCAAATGAAGGTGACAAGCAGCTGACTATAGAAAAATATGCCGTATTGAGCTTCATAAAGAAATGCAAGATTACTACATAGGAGAAAAGGTTTGGTAGGATTACGTCAAAGCACACGGCTTAGAAAATTATGACATATTTGTCTTCCGACACCGTAGTAACATGGTTGGTACATTAAGGGTCTTTGACAAGGTGACATGTTGTGAAAAAATATATCCTTATAGTTCTTCTACGGATTTACTTTAACATTACGTAGGAGAACTAAGGATATATTTGTTCACAACATGCCACCTCCTCAAAGGCCCTTAATGTGACAACCATGTTACCACGGTGTCGGAAGACAAATATGTCATAATTTTCTAAGCCGTGTGCTTTGACGTAATCCTACCAAACCTTTCCTCCTATGTAGTAATCTTGCATTTCTTTATGAAGCTCAATACGACATATTTTTTCATAGTCATCTGCTTGTCACCTTCATTTGAACATGATGTTGAAGGCACGACTGAACATGGGAGCTCAGGGTCGATCTATTTAACAAATAGCCAAGATGTGGTTAATTCAAACGATAGGAGTCGCTATATTCCTTAGAATAGACTTGGAATATTCTCTAGAATATTCTTGGAATATGCCTTGTAGCCAAGTGCTAATTAGATCTAGATCTAATTACTCCTATAATTACCTCTCCTGCCCCCATTAGTGCTAATCACTACAAGTGGGGGGCCATGGGGGTGCTACTGCTGATGTAAACTGCTGCTACAACAGCTGTTCTTGCTGCTGCTGTTGCTGGAATGGGGGCAGCAGCTCACCTTCTACTCCCCATCCATCTATCCACCTATCCATCCAACTATCTATCTAATATATATCTACACATACCAATAGCTAACTAGTATCCTATTTCTAACCCCAACTTGGTATCCCAAACCAAGGCTCTAAGACGGATAAATATCAGGTGTCTGAATCTGAGCCACAAAGTCCTAAATAGAGCAATACAGGTCATGATATGCAAAATACAAGAGAAATGAAGGATACAATGCAATCTATATGATTTCTAGGTCAATCTAGGTCAAAGTCAAACTTGGTCAACTCTAGTCAACTCTAACAGTCAAACTAGGTCAACCTTAGTCTAGTTTGGTCAAACAAGGTCAAACTAGTCTAGGTTAGCCTCATCTAGACTAAAGTCAACTATTGGTCAAACATAGCCTATTAGGTTCAATACCAAGGCATTCTAGGTCTTGGGCTAGTCAACTAAAGTCTAATTAGGCCTAACCAACATAGCCTTATATGTTACCCTAGAAACAATCCTAATTGGGTAAACTATATATACAAGAGCCTATATACAAGCTATAAACCAAAATCCTATAATAACTTGGACTACCAATCACATGTATTCAAAACATCATATATATATATATAATTCATACCTTACATATAAACTTATCCCTCACATTCACTCCTAACTCCATACTCCAACCTCTCAACTCTCAACCCATGACTTCAAGGCTAACTCAGCCCCAATTCAACCTCTAACCTATAACTCACATCCTCATGTAACCATAATAGCCTATATATATCCAATAACATAAGGTTTACATGAATGATCAAGGAGGAACTAAACAAATGCATTAAAAAGGCTTAAAGACTGAACAAAACTCAGATCTATCTAACAAAACCATGTGTCTGTGTGTGTACGTGTGTCTGTGTGTGTACGTGTGTCCGTGTGTGTGTTCGTGTGTGTGTCCGTGTGTGTGTGTGTCCGTGGGAGAGGAGGAGGAGGAGGGGGAGCTTAGGGTTTACCTGAGCTCGAGGAGGAGGAGCTCGACGGGAGGGGGGGTCGTCGGGGAGAGGGATTCGCCGGTGGAGAAGGGGGGAAGTCGTCGGGGAGAGGGATTCGCCGGTGGAGAAGGGGGGAAGTCGTCGGGGAGAGGAGGGGACTCGTCGGGGGGGAGGGGGGACGGTGGAGTCGTCGGGGGGGAGGGGGGAGGGATTCGCCGGAGGAGGAAATCGGGTCGAGGGGGGAAAAAAATTTTCGTTCGAAAATTTTCGTTCGACTGAACTCTCTGCCCTAATTATAAAAGAGTTAGCGACGTCCTTATTAGCCGTCGCTAAACGTCGCCAAAATGGCGACGTTAAGTAAGTTACGTCACAAAACGTCGCTATTCAGCGACGTTTTCAGTCTTCTGTCGCAGAACGTCGCTAGTCAGCGACGTTTTACGACGTTTCCTTCGTGGCGTCGCTATATTTCAATGTTTGGCGACGCCACAAGCATCCGTCGCTAATATACGTCGCTATATGAGCAGATTTTAGTAGTGAAACCGAATCAATTATTTTGGTTCAGTTCTATTTCTTTTCTTTCCTGGCTAAGTTTGGTTCCATTTTGGATTTATTTTTTAAATTTTGGTTTATTCGATTTTGACTATTTCGGCTTTGTTGAAATTGAATAAATCTAACGCTTAACCCTACTTGCCTATGCATTTATATGTTCGTGCAAATATGTTTGGTAATTTTCTAATTGAATATTAAACACCCGGTCAATAGCATAACCAAATACTGTATAATTTTTCTTCAAACACAAAAAGAAGTGTATTGATTTTAGATCCAAATTTTCATAAAAACGTTGCACATGTAAAATTCATGCAAGGCTTTTACTCTGGCTAAAGTTTGGGCTACTAAAAATAGTTGGTATTTTTTTTATATCATATGAATGTTTCTTTTTCAATCGTGTCATTTATTTTAGGTTCAGATATAATTACTATTGTTATGTCTTCATTATTTGGTTCTATTTTTATTTCTTTTCATGTCTCATGGGTTTAGTTGAATTTCTACTCAGCATGAAGGACCTGGCCTCCATTTCGGCCTCGATTGTGTTTTACGAAACGAATCATTTGGGCCTTATCCAAAAGTCACTTTTCTCGGCCCTAAATAGAATTTGGAGGAAAAAAAAATCCCAATAAAACCATGGGAATTAAAATAATTAAATGAAGAATAGTTCTACCATCGATTTAAAAAAAAAAAAAAAAAACTAAATTAAAAGATTCTGAAACCGGAGAGAAGCTTGTAGTTGTAGAAAGAGAGATGGTGGCGTTCCATTAAAGTGTTCCGAAACTTGATAGAACTTTGTCAACAAAAGACCTAAAATATATCAACCAGGTTATTATGGAATTTATATTTCTTAATGCCAAAGCAAAGAATACAAAAGATCTAAAGTATATATTGTTTTGAGTCAAAAATTTACAAAGTTGATATGAATGGTTGTCACGTGTTTATTTGTTTGGTGTCGTACGAACGAAATAGTTGAACCTGCCACTCATATGTATCCCCCGACCAACAATTCATCAAATATAAATAATTCTACGATGAGACGAACTTTCTTCAATTCATTTTACCAGTAACTACGAGCTGTCCTCACAATATTGTAAGTGAGAAAGATATATAGTTTGAAATTAATTTCTTTTTTTGGACGTTACTACTCTTGTAATTACCAACTAAACGTTTATTCAGGACAAACGACACTGTAATGTTGATTATAATATCATTAGCATTGATTAGACTTTCCCTAACTTTTGCACTTTGTATGGCAAATGTTTTGTATGCATAGGACACTTGTATTTTGACCGCACTTTTTGTGATCACAATTGGTCCTCCGCCACGTGTTGGACTTCCATTGGCCTCCTAGTTCGGATTTTAAGGAGGTGAGATCATGTGCTAATAGGGGAGCCAGTAGTTGGTTGCCATGTGGGTCTGCAGTCGCGTCTGTGAGTTTGCGGTCACAGACCGCGGGTAAAATATCATTTCCGATATGCATATCTTGGTCGCTTAGTTGCACATTCTGAAGTTCTTCATCCCTTCCTGATCATCGATGGGTTGCAGCTTTAAAAGCTTCAAGTACGAAGCTGAACATAACCTCATCTGATAAAAAGCTAGCCAGCCTTCTCTTGCACAATCCACTCACTCCATCACATGTAAGAATTGGAAAAGAAAAGAAAAAAAAAAAAAAAAGACGAGTAAAAATAGTTAGTTTGCAACATATATTTTTGAGCAAAAACCATTTTATACATATTAAAAAAGGTTTGCATAGCAAATATTTCAAATTTGTAAACTAATTGACAATTCATGTACTTAACTAACATGGAGAGGCTTAGATCGATCCAGTTGTACTCCTCGAAACAAAGTTCATAATAATGTAGCAAACCTCTCCCTGCGCGCAAATATTCCACTAGGTACCTTAGTCCAGTACGTGAACGTTTGATTTCAGTGCAGTACTGGTGGAAAATGTACGTACAAGTTAACCACAGAAAGGAAATATTCACTTACTTGTAGTAAAAATTCTTGAGACCAAAATTAAAATATGATCAGTCACCTATTTGTCGATGCAAGTATAGCTAGCTGTGCTTGCTGCTCATGCATGCAGCTGCGCGCAGTTGTAGTGAAGTCACTGATTTGCTGATGCAGCATCATCAAGATTCTCAAATATACAAACTCTTAGGCCTCCATTGTAACAACCTAGCTTAGCTTAGCTTAGCTTAGCCTAGCCTAGGCTAATGGAGCCTTCTTAGTTGTGTGTGTGAATCTTGAAGATGTTGCACCTGCAAACAGTGACTAGTTTTAACAAATAACCTCCCTTCACTCCTCCTCCTCCTCCCATGCATGCATCAACAACAAACCCCATGATCCAACCCTAACCCTAACCCATCAACCAAGGAAAATGCTAGATACATAAGATGTGGAGAAGAGAAGAAGAGAGAAGAGAAGAGGAAGATGAGCCAATAGAGAAGAGGTGAGAATGCAGGGGTATAAATATAGTGGCTTGGGGAGAGAGAGAGAGAGAGAGAGAGAGAGAGAATGAGAGAGAATTATTTGATGATGTACGTACTAAGCAATGTTTTAAAAAATCTGACCCGTGATTGAACCGATTTTTTAGGTATAGGTTCGACCGGAGTTCAATCGGATTCAACCGGGGTTCAAATAGATAATATATCCACATTTATTTCTTGGTTAAATTTGTTTTGGTTTTTAGCATGTTTGGTTTGGTTTAATTTTACAACTATAATTAGATCTCTTCAAATAATGAAACCAAGAGCCAAATGGTCCAAATCTCTTGCGATAAATATTTTTTGAATTTAAAAAAATAAAATAAAATTGGCCGGTTCACCAATTAAATCCAGTTCTGAGAAAAAACAAGCGGTTCTTTTAAAAAAAACCCGGTTCAAGTTAGATCGGACCAAGTTTTTGGCAAAATCGGTCGGATCCGATCCAACAGATGGTCCGGTACTAAGTAAGTAGCTAGCTGGCCAGGACTATAGCGTGGATGTTTATAACAACAGCAGCAGGTAGACATCACAATCGAGAGTTCCTGAAATGCCCCAAGAACATTAATGTGCCCTGACCTAGGCAACTTTCCATTGTGGTCGAAGGGTCAGACGTAGAATTAAAAGTTGACAATGAGAGAGACCAAAGAGCTTGCCACAAATGGAAACAACATATAGCATAGCTCTCTAGCCCAACGCTTCACTCTACTCTACTATAGTAATGTTGGGCGTTGGGACCTAAAGTTCAGATCTATTGCGTCCCGCGCAAGCATCGCCAACGTGGGACGGATTGACGCAATCAAACCGGCGGAACGATCCTTGCTCTCCATGCTCCTCTGGGAGCACTAAGTGACACAATTTGGTTCAAACCTCGCTGTTAATTAGGTTTCAATTTTAGAGGCGACTCGTTCACTCCTTGGACTGTTTTTTTGACGTACGCCACCGTTCTGCAACGTAACCGTCGTACCATTACGTTAACTATTTGCGAATGTTGTTTTGGTTAAGTTGGAAATTGATGGGTTCTAAATGGAGTTCTTGACTGATATTTTATAGCTGATTTGACAATTTTCTTTTCTTTTATTATGACATCCTTTTCCTAGTAGAATGAAAAGGAAAAAAAATAATACAAATACTTGTCAAGATCTACATGGACTTTAAGTGTACAGGTGCCGAGGCACACCAACATAGATGGAGAGAGAGAGAGAGAGAGAGAGAGAGAGAGAGAGAGAGAGAGTGTGTTATAACTTGTTTATTTATAAATTATAATATTTTTAGATTAGTATTGAAGTTTCAGTTAGTGGGTAAATAAATAACTTGTTTATATATAAATTATAATATTTTTAGCTATGAAAGTGTTACTTAACCAAATTGGTGACAGTCTTGTTATTTGAATTATATATTAGTATAGATAAACGTAAAATTGCTACGTATGAAGTACATAAATGTAAATTTTGACTACCTGCAGCTAATATCTCACTTTTGTCACCTTTACAACTATATATTAGTAAATACTTGGACGACAACATGATATTTTGACAATTTATAAAATAATGCAGACAAAATTTTCTATTTCGGATAAAAAAAATTTAATTTTACATCAAGTAAATTCAAAATAAAAATTTGATGCCTCTATATTTTACAAAATCACATCCTCGTGGCCGTGTCTGTCACGACCCACACCTAGAGTAAGGGCACGAGTGCGAGACAACGTCCCAGCCTACACCACAGAAACGGCGTTGAACGCTGTTTAGGTTTACTATCTAACAACAGTTAAAATATTAAAACCTGTCGTGAATTAATGGTCAACTCCGAACGGAGGACAAGCAATGAAAATATAATATAATCAACCACAAATTCTAAGAGGAACATATGACATTGAAAGATAAAGGCAATAAGATATGAAAATATCATCCTGAAAGTCCAACACAGAATAATACAAGTCCAAAGTCTCAGAGTCAACAATCTCAAATACAAATACTAAAAAATAACAAGCCCAAGTGTAATCTGGAGACAAACTCCAGTACTAAACTAATCTAACAGAGCAACCACTAATGCCTCATCGACTAGAACTAATCCTTGCTGGACAAGGGCCTCCTGGTCTACGCCCACTACGTCATGAGGACCACAGTAGGTAGGACACTCGTCCTTGCCATCATCTGTAAAATTTTGTCAACATATCCAGTCAGGATGAAACGAGCACAAATCTCCAATAACAATTCTAGTTAGACGATATTGAAAATGTAGTAGTAAATAGAGAGAATATACAAGGTAAAGTGAAAAGTACATGAAAGTAGCATGGCAAGGTTAAAGTTGTAAACTATAGCTAGAGTAATGGTAAGAAAACCGATAATATCATGTACAAGAGTCGAGAAACATACCATCTACGTGAGTGAATACTAGCTACGACATTTGGCCAGCTTGGGAACTTGCACAAGGTCTACTGGCCTGGTTAATCATACGTGAAGTGTATGATTAACACTCACAAGATCTACAATACTTGTACAAGGAGGGTAATGACCACACATCTACACTAATACTCTCCGCCCCCGACTAGTATATTGGATCCAACCATGACACGTCATGACACGTGATTCTCTGATAAAGTAGCTAGCCTTCGCAGGAATCGTGTCTATACAATGCACAAGGAACAAGAAAGACTTGCACAAGATATACCAAAAAATACAAAAAATAACATCTCATGACGAGATCCAGACAAATACCAATCTGTGTGAACAATGTGTGTCACGACCCACACCCGGATATACGGGTACGAATACATGGACCACGTCCAGCCTACGCCGCAGTATCGATCGACGGTAGAGCGCTGTCAAGTACCCGATACTAACTACAACATCTAAAGGTCCATAACTATAAAGGTGCTCGTATCACATCACAAAAACTAAGGAAGATAAGATGAGAAATAATAACAATATCACTAGAACAACTAGAATCTACAAGGATCATATGAGACAAGAATAAAACAGAGAGAAACAATAACAAACTAAATAACTACCAGACCTAGAACTCCTGAGAAATAATTCACGGTGAAGAATACTGAGAACCATCCCAGCTAGCAACATCCTGTAGTCCAATACTGAGGGCACAACTACTCCTAAAATATTGTCAACATATCCAGTCAGGATGGAACGAGCACAAATCTCAAATAACAGTTCTAGTTAGACGTTATTGGAAATGTAGCAGTAAATAGAGAGAGTATACAAGGAATCACGAAATGTACATATGAGTATCATGGCAAGGTAAGCTGTAAATCTAGAGCTAGAACAAGACAAGTAAAACTGATCATAGCATATACAAGAATCAAGAATCATCTATCTAGGTGTGTGAGTAATAGCTACAACATGTGGCCGGCTTGGGAACTTGCACAATAGTAACATGCCTGGCTAATCATACGTAGAGTGTATGATCAACACTCACAATCAATCGATGCACAATAGGTACACAATAGAAATTGATCACATATCTACACTAATACTTCCCGTCCCCCAACTAGTATAGTGGATCCAATCCTGACACATCATGACATGCGATTCTCTGATAGGGTAGCTAGCCTTCGCAGGAATTATGTCTATACAATGCACAAGGAACAAAAAAGACTTGCATAATATATACCAATAAATACAATGAATAATATCTCATGACGGGATCCAGATAAATACCAATCCGTGTGAAAAATGTGTCAAGAGAGCAAGGATATCTACACTAAATACAAGAAACATAGACGATATCATAAAACAAAAATATTATCAGAGAATGTACTCACTTGTGATGTGATGGATAAGTCGACTGAGTCCAAGAACAGTGCCTCGCGGACCTATAGATGGAATACTGTATAAATATAATGGTTTGGAAGTAAAATTAAGTCATACTTAGTCAAACTAGGTCAAACAAAGTCAAACTAAACCAAGGCAAGTCAAAGCAAGTCAAACTAGGTCAATCTAAGTCAAGGGTTGACTTACAGTTGACTTTTGGTCAACTGGTCAACTCGGGTCAACCCTAGGTCAACTCTAGGTCAAACTTGACTAACGTTGACTAACAGTTGACTTTGGGTCAACTGGTCAACTTCGGTCAAGTTCTAGTCAACAGTGGTCAACCAAGGTCAAAACTAGTCTAACCTAGGTCAAATGTTGACTCTACTTCGTCGTTCAGTCAAAGTAGTCAACCATGGTCAAACAGGGTCAAATCTAGTCTCTATAAATATCTACAGGATTAACATATCAATTTCAGTTATGGTGAAATTACGGGAATCGATGGATCTCAATTCCGATACAAGGATCTAAAATACGAATAAAAAAGAGAAGGATTATAACAAATGGTGAAAGATAGAAGAATTCTACAGATATTGTCGGATGATGAAACAAACATTACCAACGTGTTCAGAATGGTCTAAATAGCTAGAATAGTCTACCCATAAGTCCAATTTGGACACAGGGACAAAAAGGTAATTTTGGATCAAAACGGTATCCATGTCGGACCCACTTTGTGCCGAAAAATGTGTCAGGATATAAGTCATCAAAACCTAGCAAAATGTACGTCCACGAATCCAGAATGACAATACGAACTCAACGGTATATCCGGAATTGGATTCCGATGAGCCGATTTCAAAATGGCCCGTTGACCAGGATATTAGAATCCAATTTGCACGAAAATGCGTGTCGGAGTCAATGTCCACTAAAACCTAGCAAATTATATGTCAACGAGTCCAGAATGACGTTACGAACTCAACGGTATATCCAGAATTGGATTTCGATAAGCCGGCGTCAAAAAATCCCGTTGACCTGGATTGTGGGATCCGCTTTGCACCGAAATGCGTGCCAGGGCCCACGTCCTCCAAATCTAACAAACTATATATGAATTCATGCCAGACCGACGCCAGAAGTCTACTGATGGTATCAGAAATTGAATTCGGAGTCCTGGGTTCAAAAATAGAATTTAACAAGTTGGAATTTACGAATTCAGACGGCCAACTTTGGCGTCAAATTCAACCAATCAAACGTGCTCACAATAAAATGAAACTTAAGGGGTAGGAAGAGGGTTATACCAGCTACGCATAGGAACTAGTGGCACGCCAGACGAAGCTGCGATGGAGGAGATACGAACCGACAAAGTTGGCTCCACAAAACTGTCCAAAAATTATACAATTTAAAGCGTCCACTTGGTGGCCAGTTTTAATGTATCAAACGACAAAATTAACGGACGAAACTTGAGAGGAGTGAAAAGCTATATACCGAGATTGTGACGGAACAAAGAGTTCGTCAATCCAATCGTCGAATTTCTCGAAAAATGTGCACAAAGTCGTCGTCTCGAAACGTACTTTCTGACTTGGAATTCCTCGCGCGCGTCGACGAGATTCCGAGAAAAACGCTGAAATCGCCTATGCGGCGCGTCGGTGAAGAGGGCGGTGGCCACGGGGGCCTGCCCGTGGGTGCGCCCGGCCGGGGGGGGCTCGCCGGCGGCGGCGGCTGCCGCGGCGGCTCGCGGCTGCCGGCAACGGCGCGCGGCTACTGCTGCCAGCGCGCTACTGCTGCTGGCTGCTGTTGCTACATCGGCTGCTGTTGCTGTGCTGCAGGGGGGCTGCGCTGTCCTGGCATGGCGGTGATGAGGTGGTGATGGTGTGATGAAGGGTGATGGTGTGATGAAGAAATGGAGGGTGTAAAGAAGAATAGGAGGAGGAGGATGGAGAGCCCGACCTAGGAAGGAGAGGGGAAGCTGGAGGTCGGCTATGGAGGTTGTGTTGCTGTTGAAAAATGAGAGAGAAATATATATGTGTGTGTGTAATAAATGAGAGAGAGAGAGAGGGAGTAATGTATTAATGAAAGAGAGAGAATCCTTATAAAGTAAAGAGAGAGAGAGAGAGAGGGATTCCTAAATGTTAGGGCCGGCCAATCCATGGGGGTGTGTGTGAGTATGTTGTGTAGGAAATGGAGGGTGGTGATGAGTTAGGATAGTGAATGGTTAGGATTTAAAATGGGGAATTAGATTATTTCTTTAGGGATTTAAATCAATAAAGTATACATTAAATATTTGAAGTGGAAAAACTAGGTATTTAATATTTTTGGTAGGAAAAAGTGTGTATGGGTATTCATGAGGGGGGTAACATGAAGTTTGGGTTGGGTTTCGGTTGAGCCGGTCGGGTCAAAATCGAACATGGTGCAATAATTAAATTTAAATAGGTATTTATAATCATGGATAAATAAGTAACATGTGGGGACTCAAATAAATGGGACACAAGTGTCATGTGGATAGTAGGCTTCATGTGGGCCATGTCCATATTTTGGGTCAACTAGGTTGGATCGATGTCGGGTTCCGAAATTAAATTGGAAGTCAGGTCACATTCTACGGTGGATAATTAATTGGCCTAAATTAACCCAGAAGTTGTGCGAAGCAAATAAAGCACAAGATGGTGTGTCTGAGTGGGACACGAAGGTCAGGGATATAGGACGTCTCGAGTAGATAATGCATGAGAAGTTGGTTTCAAGAAAATGACTAGCCTTGTGCTCCTAAATTAAAAGTCACGGTAACGTGCATATGATGATCAAAGATAAAAGTGAAAAAATCAATCAGTAATTAATTAACAATCAAATGGTCTAAATTGACCCGAAGTTGTGTGAAGCAAAAAGAGTACAAGGGAACAAGTTTGGGTGGGACATGATATATCAGTATGATGGTAATCTTGTCTACTACACACTGATGAAGAGAGTTTTCAGAGATTGGCATCCCTGACGCTCCAGAAGTCAAAGTCACGGAAAAGAATATTAAATCAAATAATAATCAAATAATAATATCTATTGCAAATAATTGATTTATAAAATTAAAGAAATAAGCCCTAAATTTAGGGGGCTTACATCATACCTACTTTATAAAAATTTTGTCCTCGAAATTAAAAAAATCATCTAATAGGTCAAGCTAAAACATGCAACTGTGATGGCTACAGTACTCAATCTGCTACCCTTGTGATCACCTATGTTGTTTCTCTCTACAATCATTTGGTTCAGATTCAACAAGCTTCTTCCATAAAAACTAGACCATTTTATCCCTTAGAATCTTCATATCAATAAGAACCTTTACGTATATTCTAAAATATAGGTAATCCTCGAGATACTATATATCAGCAATACTTGGCCATCAACCAAAATTCCAATCTCAATAGCAATTTGTTTGTTTTCTTATCCCATCCTAAGTATCTTTATCCTATTAATCACAAGCTCCTTGAAATTATACATTCAAAATATATTCTTGGCATTGAGCCTTCTCTCTTTTTACTCAAGAACTCCTGAATATAAACCCTCAAATTCAAACTCTTAATTCATTTACCGATTTATTTATTACTCATGTACATATGTCCTTGTTTTGTTCCTGCTATCTTTCGATCTTGCACACAATGTTATCTCCTTCTATTTTATTCTACATATCGATCTATCCTCCAATCATAAGTAAATGGCTTGTAGATAACCAATAATCACTTGGTCATCTAAGTCCTACAATGCTCAACCCTCGAACCTAAGCACAAGATTCTAGTCCTTAATCCGTAGTCACAACAATATAATATTTTTATTACTCCATCTTAGATACCTTATCATCTACCTATACTATCAAACTAATCATCCTTAATGGTTTTCTAAGTCCACTATAGTCAGTCACTCATATATGTCCTATAAGCTTAATCTAATAAATCCGCAAGAAAATATACTCATCACAATCACATAATAACATATTTATAGTTATACTACAGAATTCGTTAACAAGGTTGGCTATTTCAATCATCTATTAATTAGAAGGTAATAAGGGCCTAAGACTGGGTCGAGCAATCCATATCAGTATTCAGACAAGTTAAAGGGTCAAGCAAGACAGGAAAGATTGTCGAAATATTTCCAAGAATAGTACGAGGCCAAACGAGATGCATAGGACGTAGTCGAAGTAAAACTCAAGAACCATATACCTCCGTAATTATGCCACATGAAGTTACTATCGCGCTAATGTGCATCTGGCTGCGATTAACTTCCTTGTTCCATAATACGACGGATGGCTGCGATTAACTTCCTTGTTGGACGGTCCCTCTAGGTATACAGAAGCCGGCCTCTTGCAAGACTGAAGACGCTTCTCAATGCTCCGGGCCAACTCTAAGCTCTGGTAGTAGTCAGTCGTACCGTTCACCACTATAAGAATGCCAATGTCTGGAACTAGCCCATGGCAAAACCTACGTGTCATCTCCTCTGGGTCTGCAACCAGACTAGGAGCGAAACGGCTCAGGCGACTAAACTCTGCCACATACTCGTCGACAAAACGGTTCCCCTGCTGGATGTTCTGGAATCGTAGCCCCATGGCTATCCTAGCGGTGGTCGAGAAGAATTTCTTCTTGAACTGGGTCTTGAACTGATCCCAAATGGCCCTCCCTCTTGCAAATAGCGGCTCATTTCGGAACCAAATTCCTGCCAAGTCTGTCAGCAGAAACTCCGCTGCCTCGACCTGGAGGTCATTCGGCAACATAGCTCCAAGGAGCTTCCTCTCTACCGAGTCTAGCCAGTCATCTGCTACAACTATGTCCTCAGTCCCTAAGAACTCCTTGGGGTTCAGACCCATGAAGTCCTTGATTGTCCCCGCTCTCTGTCGTGGCTCTACAGGTGGTGGGACCACGGTACGTTCCTCAGAACGCTCCATGCTCTGGCGGAGTAGGGTAGTCTGCTCCTGATGGGTCGTTAGGAAACCCTGGATCAGAGTGAGCAGTTGGTTCCCGTCGAGTGTGACGGAAGCCTGGATAGGTATAGTGATAGATGGTGGTGGGAGTATCGGGTCCTGCTAGGACTGTGATGTGGAAGGTGGTGGAGGCATCTGGGTTTGTGGATCTGTGGAGTAGGAGAATATGGTAGGTGGAGGTGGAGGTATATCGTCTGGTCAGCTGACTGGATAGGGAGTGTGCCATTCTCAGGTGTGACATACTGGGATGAACGAGTAAGCACCATCTAAAAATAAAAAGGACTTATAAGGACTTTTTAAATTAAACAATCATAGATAAGAAAATCTAATTACAATAGCAAGCATGTGATGCGTTTCCTATGTTGCAATCCTAGTATTCTTCTAGGTGTTCTAAGCGTCATTCCTAATGTTGACTAATTACCTTAAGTTCCTAGTTGCAGGTATACTTGGTACAATAATGTAACCAAACAATTTAGTCAGAGACCTGCATGGGCCACCACTAAAAACATGTCACGATATGCTACCCAAATTATTGGGCCGGGCCGAGTCATATCCAGCCTACGCTTGAGATAAAGCGCAGTAAGCTGTTCTAGAGATAACAAGATAAGACTAAATGTGCTAACAGTTCTATAAGTGAAGAAGAGTCATAAATGCTCCAAACACAAAAGTCATCTCATATAATAATAAGTCCAAGTACAAGTCTGAAATGTAAAACTGGATACAGGTCCAGTTACAAAATACATAGTCTAATACATGACTACTCTCAAAAGTCTAAAGCAAATAGACAACTAGACGAGATTTCCCGCAGGTACATCCTCGTAAGGAAAAGCCTGTTCCTCGGCAGTAACTCCATAATATGAGTCACAGGGCAACTCCTCCTCAGTAAGTATACCTACAACGTTATCCTGTCAGGACGGGAGCAAGTAATGTTTCTAGCAAACTAATATACGAAACATGAAATGAACAGGAATGTAATAAACTGGAATCATGGCACATCATAATCTATCGTGACAAGGACACATATGTCATAGAGACAGATGCATATGTAATATTTAAAACTGTAGCAGGTACGTGATCGTCAATAGGTATAAAATGTACTGTGGTACAAGTATATAAAATATACTTCCGTACAAGTAAAACAAGCGATAGATGTACATACGTACAAATACAGCTGGTGCGCCTACGACAAGGTATACATAAAATGTCAACCTTGCTCGGTACGTACGTACGAGTAAGGGGGCATGATCACGTACGCTACTAACAGTTTCCCCATAACCCAGATTCTAATCATGTGAGAGATATATAAAGACTGTTCTAAGCATGGTAGTGACTGAAAGTACAATATGTGAAGATTTAACTTGCTACCCCAAGGATCAGCATTTAACATGGTTGGATTCGCAGTTCATTGATGTAACAGTATGTAAAGTTTGTAGAAGTACTTGCCTTAGCAAAGCAAAGCAGTGATAAAAATGCTATAGTGGCCTGGTAACTCGTCACTGTAGAAATAAATACATAAACTTAGTTTTTATACTAAGTTAAACACTACGACACTAGTGGTACAAAACGACTTTCTAACTGGACACCTAGCCAAACGGTGACTTTAGCATAGGAGACCAATGTGGGATGACACAATACTCAAACTAACTTTCTAGGGTCTTTACACTAGTGCGGGGTGAGGTTTAGTACGACTAAAACGCAAAACAACACAAAAAGTTGTAAGTCATAATTATTCAATAATTAAATCAACTGTACACTATGTTCCAATAATTTTTGAGATAGACAAAAAGCTCCATTTACATAAAATAAAGTACCAAAATGATCCTTATTAATTATAAAAATTTATACTAATTTTTCTTGAGTTTATAAACCCTCATAAATATTTATTAAAAATCAGCAAACATAAATATACTAAAAATGAGTTCTGTTTTCCTTTTTATATAAAATACCAACAGCACTTAATAAATGTTGGAAAAATTATAATAAATTGTCTAAATTAATAAAGTATTCAAATATAATTTTTCCTAAATTTTTACAGTACTTAAAATATATATAAAATTCAAAAACAGCAAGCACAGTTTCTGAAAATTAATTAATTAATTATTTACTATTTTTGTCCATGTATTCGAATTAAACCGAAGTCCAGATACAGGACCCAGAGCCATGAATCAAGTCCAATATAACTTGTACAGACTCTGAATGTATTAGACACAATTGGACACAAAAACTTATGCTAGGTTTGGACATCAATTGGCCATAACAAATAAAATACAGGAATTAAAGTAATAATAATACATTTTCAAAGTGATAAAAATATACAAGTCACAAATTATAATATAATAAAATAACTTGTGAAATTTTACATAATAATAATTTATACAAGGTAGAGTTTGAAATACATAAATAAATATATAACAACAAAATTTATATATATACATATAAATATATAGACATGAACTTATATACATATACACATATAAATATACATAAATACATATATATACATATACACATACAATATAATAAAATACTAAATATAATATATATATATATATATATATATATATATATATATATATATTTTTTTTTTATATATATATATATATATATATATTTTTATATATATATATATATATATAGCTATATATATATATATATATATATATATAAAATATATATATATATAATATATATATATATATATATATATATATATATATATATATATATATATTTTATATATATATATACATATATATATATATATATATATATATATATATATATATATATATATATATATATATAATATATATATATATATATGTGTGTGTGTATTTAAGTATATATTTTATATACTATTATATATATATATATAAAATATATATATATATTATATATTATATATATATATATATATATAATATATATATATATATATATATATATATATAATATAATAAAATAAAAATATATATATAATAAAATAAAATAAAATAAAACTAAAAGAAAACAAAAAAAAGAAAACAAAAGAGCAGCAGGGGTTCGAACTCGGCCCAAGGGGGTCGGGTTCTTGGGCTTGGTCGGGCTGGCCAGGGGGTAATATATATATATAATATATATATATTAATATATTATAATATATATATATTATATATATATATATTATAGAATTATTTATATATATTATATATATATATATATAAATATATATAATATATATATATATAATATATATATATATATATATATAAAATATATATATATATATATAATATTATATAATATATATTATATATATATATTTATTAATCTATATATATATATATATATATATATATATATATATATAATATATATATATATATATAAAATAAAATAATATATAATAAAAATATAATAAATAAAATAAAAAAAACCAAAGAAAACAAAAAAAAGAAAACAAGAGCAGCAGGGGGTTCGAACTCGCCCAAGGGGGTCGGGTTCTTAGGCTTGGTCGGGCTGGCCAGGGGGTCAGCCCGAGCTGTGTGTTAGGGGTTAGGACTTGGGTTAGATTTATTTATGTTTAAGTGAATGAGTTTTAAACCCGATAAAACAAATCCGAACCCGTTATTTAATTCGAATTTGTTCTCGTATCCTCGTGTCCTAACAGTTAGGGACACGAGTCTTGTATCAGTGCCAAGCATGACACGCACGAGTCCTAATACGCGTGTCCGAGCACAGGATTGGGGTTCTCGTGTCCGGGCAAACCACGTGTGTGAGTTCGCGACACGTACGACACAGTTCGAGTTTGCTACTCACGTGTCCGGCGAGCTGGGGGGTTCGAGCATGCTGGCGGCGGCTAGGGGCGTCGGGGACGCGGTGCTTGGGTGGCGCTACGTTCGTCTTAGTGTGGCACGTTGATGGTGGCGGTTGGGGGCGGTGGCGACTGCTGTGGATGCTGAACGGGGGATGGCCGGAGCTTGGGTTTCGACGAGGAAGAAATGGGGGAGACGGTGGTCGTGGTGGTCAGATTTAGTCTACGGTTAGGGTTTCGGGGTCGGGGGGTTCTTATAGGGGGTTTAGGTCGGTCAAAGTCGATTGGGGCGGCCGAAAATGGCGAAGAAAGGGTCGGTGGTCGTCGACAGCTGGCCTGGTCGTGAGGGGTGGGTGAAGTAGGGTTAGCATTTAGGTCCCTAGGATTTTAGGAATTACAGATAGGTCCAAAACCTAACAGTTTGCAAATATCAATTTACAAACTGTATTTAGAACAATTCAATTTATTGCAAACTTACATTAAAACAAATTTAAATATTACAAAACAATATTAAAACAATTCAGTTAATTATAAATTGATATATTTTAACTTAAAAACTATTTAAAAATTATTTAAAAATTCTAAAAAAATTCCTAAATCATAATAAATTATTTTAAAGCTAAATATGCCATTAGCAATTAATTAACACTAATTAAATTAAAATTTAAAAAACAGGGGCTGACACTAACTAACTCCATACAATCGCTAAACCTGAAGAGATCATCAGGTCCTCCGAGGACTAGCAAGATACATAATATACAAGCCAACATGTAACAGTACAAATATGAAAAGAAGTAAGGAACAATCAATGATATCCAATGAGGCAAAGTGAACTAAGACACAAGATCTAAATACAAGGATCCTAAGACACTGGCATGCCATACTAGAAATGGCTAATAGGTCAAGGCTATAGACTGCAGTCAAGGCAAGTACTTACAATCTTTAGTGTCTCAATCGCAGTCAAGGCAAGTACTCACAACCAAGGCGGTAGCCAATCTTAGTATAAAAATCCTATAGACCGTAGTCAAGGTAAGCACTCACAATCTATAGAATGTCAAGTCAAGTCCTACTCAAGTCATGTCAAGTCAAGTCGAGTTATAACCAAGTCGAGGGAATCGTGGTGTAGGAGTAGACGACTATATCAAGGAATATATATAAAACTAACACCGTGTAACAGATAGAAATATCATAACAGAAAGGAACGAGAATGTGCAGGCAACTAGAAACATGTAAAGTAAAACTATAACAGGATGAGTGTATTAGACATAAAATAAAGCAATCAGAAACGTAAGGAAAAGAACAGCAGTGAGATAATGAACATGCATATAAATTATACTGTACAAGTTGTAGAAGTATGGAATTTTGCGACCAGAAATCCTATGCGCCAAACACTACATGCACCAGGGAGCTCAGACAAAATACTTGACACAACAAAACAAAAGTATAGACAATGAAAGAGGATTTTTATTTGCATATAAAAGTCTATTACATGTCTAGAAAAGGCTGTACAAAAGAGAATTTCTATAAAAAGAAAAGACCCTAAGTCTACAGCCAGGAGCAGCAGTCATCATGCGCTCTTGAACATGCGCATCTCACCATGCGCTCTCAGTCAGGCGCATCCCACCATGCACTCTCAGCCGGGCGCATCCTTTCAGCAGCTCAGTTATGTGCATCCTCAGTTATGTGCATCCCTTCAGCAGCTCAGTTATGTTCCACCCTTCCAGCCAGGCACATCATGAAGTGTCAGCATATGCGCCATCCAATGCTTCGACTAATGAAGCATTTATTGAGCGGAACGAGGGTGGCAATCAACCCTCTAGCTGGAGAAAGTGCTTCCCAAACCGAGGAAGAAAAGAGCACCACAAATCAACCTGTGTCCAGGGGAGGCTTCGAAAGAGCCTCCAAAGACCAAGGAAGACCGTAATTGAAATCGCGGCTAAAGGAGCAGCTTTTAACACAACCAGAATGGGCAACACCCACTCTGACAGAAGAAAGAGCCTCCAAAGCTGCAGCACCGTAATTCCGATCTGCGGCTCTTCCAGCATCACGGAGACGAGCCTCGAGCATCCCGATCTTTGGATGCAACAGGCACGTTCCGCCTGCCTCAGAAGCCCTCGACTCCGACTTTTGGATGTAACAGTCACCTTCAAGTGCATCAATGAAGACATTGCGTCACATCTTCACCCTCGAGAGTATCTCATCAACAGAATGCACTCGAGTAAACAAGTTTATTTCGGAAGGACGTGAGAGAACGAGAAGCAAACTCTCTCCATGCCACTATTTATAGGCCGAAAAAATCAAACCCATGCGCCAAGTGGATGGCTCTTCGAATTCCGTGCAATGAATTTGCATTAAATGGATGAACCTGATGCTTCGAATTCAGCCAAGTCAAAAACGGCTATTTAAAGCACTCGAAGAACGTAATAGTCACACCAAAGACGTGTCATGCGGATTGGATACGCCGATCAGACCGAGCATCACATAGACGCGCCCCTCAGCACCAAGCGCTTCACAAGCATGCGCCCCCATACGGCCCCATGTGCCTAGTGGAACGTCGATCGATGCGCCCACTCAACAGTACATCACCTGTAAAAAACAATGACAGAATTGGCAGCACGTCCCTCGAGGACTGAACAGTTGACAGCTTTTTTTAGAAAATGAAGCGTCGCCGACGTCAGCATCATCATTACTTCCCTCCGATGGTTACAACCACGTGGCCGCCCAACCATCTCGCATGTGCCTCCGCAGCCATGCGCCCAAAGCTCTGTATGCGCCTCAAAAGCCATGCGCCTCAGACTTTTCTCTGATCCCTAAAGACAGAAGTAAAGTCACTACTGAAGCTCTACATGCGCCTCAAAAGCCATGCGCCTCAGACTTTTCTCTGATCCCTAAAGACAGAAGTAAAGTCACTACTGAAGCTCTGTATGCGCCTCAAAAACCATGCACTTCAGACTTTTCTCTGATCCCTAATGACAGAAGTAAAGTCACTACTGAAGCTCTGTATGTGCCTCAAAAGCCATGCGCCTCAGACTTTTCTCTGAAGCAAAGCCACTGTTGAAGCCTCGCATGCGCCTCAAAAGCCATGCGTCCCGAATGGTTCATGACTCCTAAAGGTTACGAGCCAAAGTCTCCTCATGCGCCCAATCCCAGGCGCATCCTACCAGATCATTCCCCATCAAATCCAAGATCTTCGAGCCATGGGCCTACGCCACATGTCCTTTAACTCGATTCACCCAAGATCACAGCAATAGAAAGATCCTCTCCCCTGCTACGTGCCAGCCCACAACAGTAGCATGAAGGATTCAACTCCTCAATCAGGGCGCATCATCCATGCGCCTCCATCAGCAATCACCACGTGGCATTCCCGCGTCCAGGCGCATCCTACATATGCGCGCATGAGCAGCCAGCCTGCAGAATATAAATAGAGGGATCATCTCCTTCTTCCACACACGAACATACATAGATAGACAGAGACATCACACAACCACCGAGGCAGATACAGACACTCAACGTCTTCTTCCTCTTCGCAAGCTCCAGCACCCAGAGCAACTCAGACCTTCAGAGAACCGATAACCGTCGTCAGATCGTCAACGGAGTCAACGTATTACCACTTGCTCCAACGGCACAAGGGACCCAGATAAACAAAAGTGTACTCCTAGGACTACGTCTAAGTCCTACATTGTAACATTGTTCTGTTTGTATTGAAATTACATCAAAAGATTTTAACGGTAAACAAGCTGGCGACTCTGCTGGGGACCTCTTTCTCCTCCACCGAGAAAGCTGTGTCGCAATCCGACGACGTGAAGGTGGGCTCTTTCCACAAGACGCTGGTCGTACGCCTCAATCAACAGGCATATGAGGAGTTCATTTCTGAAGGCAGTACGAGTCCTTCGAAGCGGCTGCCGAAGCCGAAGAAGACTCGCCAAATCTGGGTGCACAAGGTCGACGCCTCTGGCACCACCATCGAAGGGGATGCGCCGATCCAGCCTTCCCTTCCTGCTGACGTCCTCAGCAACCAAGATGCGCCCACCGGTGCATCACATCTCTCGGGAAAACGTGCGGCTGACCACATTCTCCAGCCATCTCCCTCTCAGGCAAGGAAGATGCGTCGACGGAGCAGGGGCGCAGCTAATGCCCTGCGCATCACCTCCGATGCGCCACAGAAGGTCTCTGTCTTTGACAGACTCACTCGCTGTAGTGGCAAGGAGAATTTGGATTCTGAGTACTACGCGCCCCAATGGGCTAGTACAAAGAATTCCAAGGCAGCACGGGCCATGCGCCCCAAACGTGCTATGCCAGCAGCAAGCTAGAAGTATGCGCTCACAATCATGCACACTGCTGATGGTAAGCTGTATAAGGTCGACTCATGTGCTTCTACACCAGAAACGAGCAGACCTACAAAGTCCTTGTCTCACTTGGGCGCATCTGTTGCGTTTGCAACCAAGTCGAGCGAGGCAAACCCAGTGGTCTTGAACTCCCGCACCTCCTCTGGTTGTGCGTCTGAGGTTCGTTCAAGTTACTTTAAAATTTGTCCCTCCACTACTGATCTAAGCGCCTGTTTGGTGTTGGATCAGGGGGTACAGCATTCACTTGACCACCCCGGCGCTTGGCCTTGCCATGCGCCTGAAGGGGGTACGAAGGTGGCACTCTCCTTCAACGATCTGCGTAACGTGATCACTCACAAATGCCGATCAGGAGAGTTGACTAACAAGTATGATGCGCCCCTCACAGGGCACACTTGTGCCAAAGTCACCATCAACTGCTGTTGCAAGGCAGCAGTCCTACCAAGACAGTCGGTGTTCCAGCGGCTGCAATCATCGACACCCCTCCGATGTCGTCTCGGGAAGAAGGTGTCAACAAAGAGGAGCCAGAACTAAAGGTTGCTTCATGCAATATAATCTCTAACTCCTCGTCAGTCCGAAAGACGACTGGCAATTCCTCGTCCTCGTCCAAGAGCCAGCCGAGGAAAACCAAGACAACTGTCTCGACCTCCGGAGTGTTCGAAGGCACTCGGGAGAGGAAGAAGATCTTGGAGGAATCTGGGGGTAGTCAAGCCCTTGTTGATCCTCCTTCCGAAGACGAAGGTGTTCTCCAAAGCACAGCTGGGGTGGATCTTCATACTCGAGGCGAAGTCAGCCTCCCAGACGTAGCTGGGGGTCGTCTAGCCCCTGTGGATCTGCATCTCAAAGACGAAGAAGTCCTTCAAGAAAGGACTGGGGGTAATCAGGCCCTTACGGATACTTCTCCCGAAGATGAGGGTGTCCTCCAAAACATAGGTGGGGGTAGTCTAGCCCCTGCGCATCTGGGTCTCGTAGAAATCCTTCAAGACAGAACCAGGGATAATCAGGCCCTTGTAAATGCTCCTAAAATCGAGATTATTCTTCAGAACATAGCTGGGGGTGGACAAGACGAAGCTCCAGGAGAGGCAGCTCCCCTACAGAAGAGTGAAGCATCAATCGATCCATCCACTTCCAGCCGTGTCATGACAGTATACATGGCTGGGGGTAATACCGAGTCGGATGCGCCACCAGCAGACCTCGTCCAGCGCATGGATACCCTGGAGGGAGGACTCAAAACCCTCTCTGCCTCCATGCAAATACTGACTCAAGCAGTATTTGAGATATGGTCAGCTTTGGCCAGGGCACCGTCTACTGGTCCTGACCCCGGGGCCAATGGAGAATCAAGCGTACCCCTTCAACGGGTATCCTTGAATACAGATCACCACGAGGTACCTCGGACGTCAGAGCCCTCAAATGCTCAACTCCAGGCGGTACCACCTTCTCCGACTCCCAGTTCTACGGAAGACGTGGTCGAGATGATCAGGGACTTACGGAGCGCTTTGAGTCCAAGAATAGACAAGAGGAGCGCCAAAAGATGGGCATCCCCCAACCTTATCCCCTCGAATGGAACAAAGTGGTTTATCCTCCTAAATATAAACCACAAAAAATGACGCCATACGAAGGGAAGGACTCTCCGCGTCACTATCTGACGTACTTTTAGTCCCAAACGGGACATCTTCCGAAGGAGGACGCGCTACTCACCAGCATATTTGTCGGGGCACTGAAAGGAGTGGCGTACGACTGGTACTGCAGCCTCTCCGACAATTCTATATCTTCCTTCGACGACTTGACGTACCTTTTCCTTGACCGTTTCTACGACGGCGGAAAGGACATGACAATGACTTCCCTCATAGAGATACGCCAGAAGGAGAAAGAAACAATTCGGGTATTGATCGAACGCTTCTGACAGGCCTGCTTCAGACTGCCCTCGGGCATGCCAGAACATGCACTCCTCTCCTCCTGTAGCATGAATATGCTGCCTGCAGTCAAACTCTAGCTCAACTCTACTTCTCCTTCCGACTGGAATTTCTTGATCATCGAAGCAGAAGCAGCAGAAAAGAAGGCATCTAATGCTCGCCTTCTGGGAGTTAGTTTCCCTGCCTTTGAGGACAAGGGTAAACGGCCTGCAGCCAACAACCCCCTACCAAAGACGAAGTCGAGAAGATCGACCTTGGGGATGGATCCTCTTCTAAACCTATCTTCATCAGCAAAAGCCTAAAAGGAGAAGATCGGGAATCTTTAATCCAGCTGGCTAAAGAATATATTGATGTCTTCGCCTGGAGCTACGAAGATATGTCGGGACTTGATCCCCAGATCGCGATGTATAGGCTTAACATCTTACCTGATGCCAAGCCTATCAAACAACAACATCGACGCTTTCGTTCTGACATCATGAACGCCATCGATCAGGAAGTAGACAAACTCCTGACCAGCGGATTGATTCATGAAGAACAACACCCGGATTGGGTGGCCAACGTTACCTCTGTCACCAAGAAGAATGGGAAGATATGAGTCTGTATCGACTTTAGGAATCTCGATGCTGCTTGCCCGAAGGACGAGTTCCTACTTCCAATCACCGATGTAATGATCGACAACACATGTGGCTTTGAACGCATGTCTTTCATGGATGGGTATTCGGGCTACAACCAGATCAAGATGTTCCCCGATGACGCAAAACACACGTCATTCAGGACTCCAAAGGGTGTTTTTTGCTACACAGTAATACCCTTCGGCTTGAAGAACACTGGTGCCACATACCAACGAGCTATGAGCACCATTTTTCGTCAGCATCTTCGCAAGACAGTCGAATGCTATGTTGATGACATTGCAGTCAAGAGCCGTCTCAAAGGTGATCACCTATAAGACCTCAAGACAGTCTTCGATCTCATACGAGCGCATCAACTCAAGATGAACCCTGCTAAATCCTTCCTAGGGGTTTCTAGCAGAAAGTTCTTGGGCTTCATTATCACGGCGAAAGGCATTCATGTCGACCCTAAGAAGACCAAAGCCATCATTGACATGGATCCTCCGAAGAACCTCCGAGAGCTTCGAGGCCTGCAGGGGCGTCTGGCATACATCCAGAGGTTTATAGCAAACCTTTGCGAAAAATGTCAACCCTTCACTCAGCTCATGAAGAAGGGAATCTCTTACGTCTGGACAGAGGAATGCCAAAAAGCTTTCGACGGTATCAAGGCTAACCTGACGAGCCCGCCAGTCCTGGTGGCACCCGTCGCTGGCAAACCATTTCTCCTCTACGTCCGTGCCATGGAACATTCCCTCGGCGCTCTGCTGGCTTAGAACAGCGATGCAGGCTATAAGCAAGCTATCTACTACCTCATTAGAACACTGATCGGGGCCGAACAACGGTACAACCCCATTGAAAAGGAGTGCTTGGCGTTGGTATTTGCCATCCAGAAGACTCGCCATTATGTCTCGGGCCAGACAATTCATGTTATCTTCCGAGTCAATCCACTCAGAGTTCTCATGACGAAGCCAGGGTCATTGAACTCCCGGCTAGCTACATGGGCGATCCTGGTAACGCCATATAATGTGGTATTCGTTCCACAAAAAGCCATCAAGGGTCAGGCTCTGGCTGACTTTTTAGCTGCACACCCCATCCCAGAGTCCTCAAGACTCTATGAAGACATCCCGGATGAGGTCCAAGAATCAAACGCCGCTGAAGAAAGCTCCGTCTAGCGGATGTTTTTCGATGGTGCTTCAAGAACGGGCCCCAAAGGCCAAATTATCGCAGAAGTGGGGGTACTATTAGTCTCCTCCAATCAACTAGTCATCCAGCGTGCTTACTCCCTTTCGAAGCCGTGCTTCAACAATGTTGCCGAGTATAATACGCTCATCATGGGACTCCAGCTGGCGAAACAACTGGGGGTAAATCATCTGGAAGCCTATGGCGACTCAAAACTCATCGTAAACCAGATTAGAGGGCAATACGAAGTTCGCCATGAAGATCTGATCCCTTATCATGATGTTGCGTTGAACATCATTTCAACCTTCACCAAGTTCTTCATCGAACATGTACCTCATTTACAAAATCTGGAGGCTGACGCTCTGGCTGGTCTCGCAGCCTCATTAGCAGCACCCCTCGGGACTCAACACTACGTTACGATAGTTGGTCGAGACTTGGTCCGTCCTGAAAACAACCTGTACTCACGAGTGGCCCATGCCATGTCAACAAGTGCTGGTGTTAATGTCCGAGACTGGAGGTTTTCGTTCATTGACTTCGCTGTCTAGGGAATTCTCCAGAAGACCCGAAAGAAGCCGTCTCAGTCAGGAGGCGCTTCCTTCGATTCTACTACGATACAGCTACTAAAATGCTGTACCGACGCTCCTACGATGGACTTTACCTACGATGTCTGTCTAACGAAGAAGCAGCCGAAGCCCTTCGAGAAGCTCACGATGGAACCTGCGGAGCCCATCAACCTGGCCCTAAGTTGCAGGATCGACTGTGACGCATGGGCTACTACTGGCCAACCATGGCCGCTGACGCTGTCGACTATGCTAAAAAGTGCCATGCGTGCCAGCTTCACGCAGACTTCATCCTACAGTCGTCTCTTGGCCCTTTGAAGCTTGGGGCATGGACATTGTAGGACCGATCACCCCTCCTTCATCGAGGGGACACCGCTTCATCCTAGCCATCACCGACTACTTCTCCAAATGGGCAGAAGCAGTTCCACTGGCGGAAGTGAAGAGCTCTAGGGTGATCAGCTTTATCAAGCACCATGTCATCTACCGTTTCGGGGTACCCCGGAGGATTATCCACGATAACGGTCCTCAGTTCATCAGCCATGTTTTTAGCAGATTCTGTGACAAGAATCGCATTCAAAACGTGGCCTCAACCGCCTATAATCCGACAGCAAACGGATTGGCCGAAGCGTTCAACAAGACTATCGTCAGGCTACTCAAAAAGGTCGTGTCATCCAATAAACGTGACTGGGACAAAAAGCTTGGCAAATGTCTTTGGGCCTACCGCACAACGGTACAGACTCCGACAGGCAACACACCATTCTCCCTGGTCAACGGGAGCGAAGCGGTACTACCTCTCGAGATCCAGATACCCTCACTCCATGTAGCAATCACAAACCAACTTACAGAAGAGGACAATCAACGTCGTCGTCTGCGAGACTGGAGGCACTTGGCGAAAAGCGTATCCTAGCTCAACAACGCATCAAACTCTACCAAGCCCGTATATCACAGGATTTCAACAAGAAGGTCAAGCAAAGAACTTTCCAAGTAGGCGACCTGGTTCTGGCAGTTAGGAGGTCGATGGTGTTGACTCACAAGACACCAGAAAAGTTCGAGCCCAAGTGAGAAGGACCTTTCATCATAGAGACGGTATACTCAAACGGTGCTTACCGCCTCGCTAAACCCAATGGGGACTTGTTCATGATGCCCATCAACAGCAAGTTCCTAAAGAAGTACTACTCTTGACATCTTTCAGACGTGTACTTCCACAAAGGATCAGTGGACCCAATCACCAGGGCTCACATACAATTCCCTTCCACAAAATCATATGCTTCCGGAACCCAGCTGTTCCGTGGCATCCTCCAGTAGAAGGACAACCACGTCCACATTACCTCTGAGTTGTTCCCCTACGCCCTACAAAGCGGAATCTTACACGCCGTAAGACTACGCTACCCATCATGTTTACCACGTCCATATTACCTCTGAGTAAACATCCCGTACAGATAACCCCTGCATTACCGTACATTGATCGCAGAACTTCCACGTCCACATTACCTCTGAGTAGTTCCGCGTATTCCCCAGAGTCATTCCTACCACGTCCATAACACCTCTGAGTAGGAAGATTCCATCATTTGAATCCCATATTTGCCATGTCCACATCACCTCTGAGCAAACATGTTGGTTCTCTCAAACTTATTATCTGTACCTAAAAACCAAGGTGCGCAAAAGATAATAGGTCAACACAAATCATCAAGTTCATGACAGCAAAAATGAATACACCACAAAAACTTTGTATTCTTTATTTTCAAAAAAGAGTAAAGGATTACACCCTCCAGCAAGAGTTGCAAATACACAAAAAGAAGAGACTACAATCCCTAAACATCCTCGGGGTTAGCCGAAAGCTCTTCAATCCGACGCCTCAAGTCGGTCGCTCGAGTCTCCACAGTCGCCAGGACCCGGTGTTCAGCTTCTTGACACATCGCTTCTATGGCCTCAGGAGAAGTGTCATCCTCATGCTTCTCATCCAACTGTTGCCGCTGCAGAGCCAGGAAAAGAGCCCGGTGGGTGAAAGCTGCTTCCTTCTTCTTAAATGCTACATGTTCAGCCTGAACACGCTCAGCATATAATAAGAATCGGGCCCGCTGGTCCTCAAGACGACGAATTTGGGCAACAACCTCCGCGATACTAGCGTCCAACGCAGCTCGCAACTCCACCTTCTCCTGCATGGACTGAGACAACCGCTCCGCTGCAGCTTCAGTCTCAGCCACTTCGCGTTTCCAGACACTCACGGTGGCATGATAAGAGGACTCAGTCTCAGTGATCAACTTCTCCTTTTCCGCGTCTATCAGGACAGAGAGATCATTTCGCTGGATACACTAAAACTCGAAAAGCCGCTGGTTCAACTCGGCCACCGAGGCCTCCAGAATGTCGGCCATATGATCATGGCCCTGGTGGGAACGTATCAGATTGATATGAGGCAGTGCTAGAGTTTTTGCCATTGCAAAGCTCCCATTTGCATCCATCACGGCCAATACGCCCCTCTACAGCATTTTATACACCGCCTCGATGATGAACTTCACATATTCATCTGCATCCGCTAGCACCTGCGACGTCATAACAGGAGTCGGAGGAGCAACTCTGGATAGCGGACCGGAAGAAGGCCCGCCGGCCTCAACCTGCGAGGCTGGAACCTCGGCATCAACAGGCACTTCCCCAACAGGGGCTTGACTACTAGTCCGAGGAGCCAAAAGAACAGAAGGAGCCGAGAGAGGCGTCGATATAGTATCCCAAGTAGAAGGAGCAACTAAGGGCTCTGCCAAACCCTTACCCTTCTCAAACTTAGAAGGACCATCGATGTCAGCGGCTACCTCATCAGTCCCCAATGCACTATCAGCAGGCGGTACGGGACATTTCCCCTCCGGCAAAGTAGTGAGATCAGCACTTGTCTCCTGACTCGACCCCCTTGGAGTCAGGATTGGCGGACGACTCTCACTTTCATCATCAAATCCCTCTACAGGGACGGGATCTGTCGCTACCTTCCGGTCGGCAGCCACCTCAGCGTCCGCTGCTGAGCCTGGGGTAGGGCTCAGTAACGCTACAGCCGACCTCCCCTCATCATGACAAGGAGGGGAATCAATCCTCTCCTCTGTTACAATCACGTCTGTTACCCCCGCAACAGGCTCATGCATTTCTGGAGGAACGTCATCTGAAGACGACTAACTCCATCCTACTTCATCATCGGGAAGCCCCGTGTCTACTGGACCCTCGGTGTCCAAGGTCCCCGCGACGGCCTTCATCATCTCGAAAGCTGCTGCATCCTCAGCTTCCCTTCTAACATAATCTGGGGATGCCGGAATCTCCACAACAACGACATCATCTGGATTCTCCTCCATGGGAGACATCAGAATCAGCGGAATACGCTCTTCAGATGAGCCCGCCACCTCCTTTGGCCTGCTGCCACCAGATTTTGGAGTAAGGGGTCTCCTTTTGAGCGGATCCTACAAAAAGAAAGCATAGGTCACACGAAATGATGAAACTGAACTGGACTATATGGGACATCCTTACCTCCGTAGGTGCTGAGTCCGATGACACAGTCGATGACGATGCCTTCTTCAGCCTCTTTGACGCAGAAGAGCCAGCCTCTGTATCCGCACATCTTTTCGGTTGATCAACCGAGGGTTCTGCCTGACCTCCTGTGGATATGGTAGGGGCACCTCGATAACCCACCTCTGGCGGACGGTATGATCGAGCCTTCGCCAATATGTTCCCGGTCACCGCTAACTGGATGCCTACAACAAGACTGGTCTCCCTATCATATTCGGGAGGCATGGCAGCCATAACACAGTAAAACTTGGCAGCTGAGAAAAGAATCGGCGGCCGCGGATTCTGGACAGGCAGCGTAAAGCGAGCTCTGGTACATCCGGCATTGTAGTAATGCCAAGCTCGTGCACCATCCAGCAAGCTTCCAGTATACCCAGGTTGATACTGGGATTATCCAACATCAACTGAGCATAGCCGAATTGCCGTGCAAAACGGCTCGGTAAATACGGTTCCAGGTAACACTGGTTCCTGTTCTGGTACACCAGATGGGACAGCCGGATACTTTGCAACCAGTGGAATCCCCAAGGAGGCAGAGTGGTGGCATATTCACCCGAATCCATTAAGTCTTTATTGGCTTCAAAATCCAAAAAGACAGGACCTACTTTGGTGATCTCCCACCCCTGAAGGCGGGATAAAACTTTCCTGCAAACAGAAACGCCAGTATGCAACCAGCTCCTCTGGTGGAAACGGCAGAGGAATGCATATCCGGCCCTATGATCTTCTTCCGAGCCCGGACTCATTACATTGGGATGGTGTAAAATCAACCACCCCATCAAATAGTGAAATGGCAATTCGGCACGGGGGAAATTGTCATTCTACCTCGATTATGAACCACATTTCCCGCAAATTATCGCAAACCTCGCAGCAGGTTACACACCATTGCGGGGAGTAGAGCCAGGCGCCGGCCAAAAACCAACTTCACAGCTGGCAGGATTAGGTTCCGGGTCACCCTCTCTACAGAGCCTGACCCGCCCGAGAAGACGTAATCCTGAAGCCAAATCATCAGATACGCAGCTAACACTGCTTTCGACGACATCCGATGAGTAAGGTGCCAGAAATAGCTATAGAAGCGATCATCCGACTGCTGGTCCTCGTTTTCCCGAGGATTCTTCTCACCTAACCTGCTCATTTCGGAGAGCACCTTGCTACGGAAAAGCGCTGGCGGAGTAGAAAACTGAGAAGGATTCTCCTTGTCTTGCTTAAAGACGTAATCTCTCCAAGAGGTCACATGAGGCTGTGACCCGCTCTTATCCCTCTTTTGCATATAGTAATGATGACTCGCCACTTCCTTGAATAAGGCCATCATCTCTTCGGCTTTATCCCCCAGGACTTGGAACTCCTCGTTGGTTGGGAAGTATTCCTCATAAGGTTCTGACCCCTAAGGGAGCTTTGACACCTCGTACATTTCATGAAGTACGAGTCCCAGCTCCCCTACCGGAGTGAAGAAAGTCCCGGTCTGGGTGTTAAACATCTCTAGGAGCGCGAGGAGCATATGTCTGTTAATGTCAACGCCTGCCTGAGTAGCACAGATTACGACAATCAGTCCAATCTCTCGAAGTTCAGTTTGAAACCGCGACAGGATCCAGAGTGTCAGTTTGTCCCATTTGGAAACATAATGACACCAACCCTCTACTACCTTTCGGGTATGATCGCTCCATCAACAGCATGCGACTTGCAAAAGTCGAGGCACCAAAGGCAAATGTATTGATAGGAACATCACTGTAAATGCTCTCTGGACGTAGAGTCCGCCAGGTAAAAGATGGCCCAGACCGCATGGCGGCCAAAGTATCCCTTTGATCGAAGGTAGAGTTGATCTTGATGATACCTGCCACCGCTCCCCCCTGATATGGGGTTAGCTCCCAAGATATCCTCCTCTTGGAAGCAAGATGACAGAAAGCCGTCAAAGGCCATTGACGTTCAATTTGCTTAACAGTCATATGCACTCCTCTTGCTGTAAAGAACCAATCTTCCTTGACCTTCAACACCTTTGCTTCAATAAAAGTAAGGCGGTCCCCAAACAGGAACTCGGGCTTCAGAAAGGTCACTTTATCAGAAGTGGCAGATTTCAAAATGCTACGCTCCATCATCTGTTTGAGGAACCCATGCGGTTGTTCCCGGATTTGAGTCATTCTTTCGGGAGGCTGATTCAGCATAATAGCAGCTTGAGCAGGGTTTATCACCTCCTTATCGTAATCTACTCCTATTTGGCAGAGGGCAGCATCCAGAAGACTTCATTCAAGAGTGGGACAGTCATCGACACTGATGTTCAATAAAGAAGGCAAAGATTCAGGGATGTTAGAAACAACAAAAGAGTCTGAGCCTCGTTCTCATCAAAAGCGCATCAGGCTCAGGCGCATCAAAAAGGAGCTTCGGCGCATCATCAGGGCTTAAACCCATGTGCGTCAGCAGTGGAGCTTCGGCGCATCATCAGGGCTTAAACCCATGCGCGTCAGCAGTGGAGCCTCGGCGCATCATCAGGGCTTAAACCCATGCGCGTCAGCAGTGGAGCTTCGGCACATCTTCAGGGCTTAAACCTATGCGCGTCAGCAGTGGAGCTTCGGCGCATCTTCAGGGCTTAAACCCATGCGCGTTAGCAGTGGAGCTTCGGCGCATCTTCAGGGCTTAAACCCATACACGTCGGCAGAAAAACCTCAGCACATCATCAGGACTCAAGGTCCATGCGCGTAGGCGTATGTATGGTACAGGAAGAGGATAATAAAACTCACCAACTACCGATGGCCGAACGTCGACAGACGGACGGGGAACATCAGCCGCGACAGCCTCTACAGGCTCTTTCCCTTTGCCTCTTCCCTTGCCAGCACCGCCACGAGAAGACTTGGGAGCCATTCCTTGAAGGAAGAAAGTTAGGGTCTTTCGAAGAAGAACTCTAAAAGACAAAAGCAAAAGAGAGGAAGAACTCTCCCTCTCTTCACCTCACGCCTATTTATAGGCTCAGTCGTACGCGTGAACCGATGAAGTATGACCTCAGCCGCCGCCTCGGGTTCTGCGAGGAGATAACTGTAAATAAATCCAAAAAGATCATCATTAATCTTCTTGGTTATCGAGGCGTTATCATTTACATTAACTGAGAGGAGCGTGCGCCCCATCACTGATGCGTGGAGTATCCATGTGCCCGAACAGTCATGCGCCCCAACCACCATGCTTCTTATTCAAAGTATTCTAAAACTTGACAAAAAAGTTTTGAAAACTTTGAAGGGGGTCTTGTAGAAGCATGGAATTTTACGACCGTAAATCCTATGCGCCAAACACTACATGCGCCAGGGAGCTCAGACAAAATACTTGACACAGCAAAACAAAAGTATAGACATTGAAAGAGGATTTTTATTTGCATATAAAAGTCTATTACATGTCTAGAAAAGTCTATACAAAGGAGAACTTCTACAAAAAGAAAAGACCCTAAGTCTACAGCCAGGAGCAGCAGTCATTATGCGCTCTTAAACATGCGCATCTCACCATGCGCTCTCAGTCAGGCGTATCCCACCATGTGCTCTCAGTCGAGCGCATCCTTTCAGCAGCTCAGTTATGTGCATCCTCAGTTATGTGCATCCCTTCAGCAGCTCAGTCATATGCCACCCTTCCAGCCAGGCGCATCATGAAGTGTCAGCATATGCGCCATCCAATGCTTCGACTAATGAAGCATTTATTGAGCAGAACGAGGGTGGCAATCAACCCTCTAGCTGGAGGAAGAGCTCCCCAAACCGAGGAAGAGAAGAGCACCGCAAATCAACCTGTGGCTAGGGGAGGCTTCGAAAGAGCCTCCAAAGACCAAAGAAGATTGCAATCGAAACCGTGGCTAAAGGATCAGCTTTCAACACAACCAGAATGGGCAATACCCACTCTGACAGAAGAAAGAGCCTCCAAAGCTACAGTACCGCAATTCTGATCTGCGGCTCTTTCAGCATAACGGAGACGAGGCTCGAGCATCCCGATCTTTGGATGCAACAGGCACCTTCCGCCTGCCTCAGAAGCCCTCGACTCTGACTTTTGGAAGTAACAGTCACCTTCAAGTGCATCAATGAAGACATTATGTCGTATCTTCACCCTCGGGAGCATCTCATCAACAGAATGCACTCGAGTAAACAAGTTTATTTTGAAAGGACGTGAGAGAACGAGAAGCAAACTCTCTCTATGACACTATTTATAGGCCGGGCAAATCAAACCCATGCACCAAGTGGCTGGCTCTCCGAATCCCGTACAATGAATTTGCATTAAATGGATGAACCTGACGCTTCGAATTCAGCCAAGTCAAAAACGGCTATTTAAAGCACTCGAATAACGTAACAGTCGTACCAAAAGATGTGTCATACAAAGTGGATGCCCCGGTCAGACTGCACATCACATAGATGAGCCCCTCAGCACCAAGCGCTTCACAAGCATGCGCCCCCATACTGCCCCATGCGCCTAGTGGAACGCCGATCGATGCGCCCACTCAACAGTCCATCACCTGTCAAAAATACTGACAGAGTTGGCAGCACGTCCCTCGAGGACTGAACAGTTGACAGCTTTTTTAGAAAGCGAAGCGGCGCCGATGTCAGCATCATCATTACTTCCCTCCGACGGTTACAACCACGTGGCCGCCCAACCATCTCGCATGCGCCTCCGTAGCCATGCACCCAAAGTTCTGTATGCGCCTCAAAAGCTATGTGTCTCAGACTTTTCTCTGATCCCTAAAGACAGAAGTAAAGTCACTACTGAAGCTCTGCATGCGCCTCAAAAGCCATGCGCCTCAAACTTTTCTCTGATCCCTAAAGACAGAAGTAAAGTCACTACTGAAGCTCTGCCTGCGCCTCAAAAGCCATGCACCTCAGACTTTTCTCTGATCCCTAAAGACAGAAGTAAAGTGACTACTGAAGCTCTGCATGCGCCTCAAAAGCCATACACCTCAGACTTTTCTCTGAAGCAAAGCCACTACTGAAGCCTCGCATGCGCCTCAAAAGCCATGCGCCCCGAATGGTTCGTGACTCCTAAAGGTTACGAGCCAAAGTCTCCTCATACGCCCAATCCCAGGCACATCCTACCAGATCATTCCCCATCAAATCCGAGATCTTCGAGCCATGGGCCTACGATACGTGTCCTTTGACTCAATTCACCCAAGATCTCAGCAACAGAAAGATCCTCTCCCCTGCTACGTGCCAGCCCACAACAGTAGCATGAAGAATACAACTCCTCAATCAGGGCGCATCGTCCATGTGCCTCCATCAGTAATTACCACATATCGTCCCCGCGTCCAGGCATTTCCTATATATGCGCACATGAGCAGCCAGCCTGCAGACTATAAATAGAGGGATCATCTCCTTCTTCCACACACGAACATACATAGACAGACAGAGACATCGCACAACCACCGAGGCAGATACAGGCACTCAACGTCTTCTTCCTTTTTGCAAGCTCCAGCACAACGAGTAACTCAGACCTTCGGAGAACCGATAACCGTCGTCAGATCGTCAACGGAGTCAACGTATTACCACTCGCTCCATCGGCATAAGGGACCCAGATAAACAAAAGTGTACTCCTAGGACTACGTCTAAGTCCTATATTGTAACACTGTTCTGTTTGTATTGAAATTACATCAAAAAATTTTAATGGCAAATACAAGCTGGCAAGGTATACTTGCCTGGTGGTAGCGCAAAGAACCAATAAGATACCATCAACTGGTACGCTATAAAGTCCAAAATCCACAAATGTATTCGAAAGCTGAAACAAAAATTGCCAATATTTTTAGAATAGTCAAATTAGCTAGGATTGCCTATCCTTAAGTACAATTCTGGACACAGAAGCAAAACGGTAATTTCGGGCAAAAACGGTGTCCGCCGTTGGACCCGCTTTGCACCGAAAAGCGTGCCAGAGTCAACAGTCTCTAAAGTCATCAAACTATATGTCAATAAGTCCAGTTTTCTGATAAGAACCCAACCTTATGTCCAAAGTTGGATTCTGGCGGGCCGTGCACAAAATCGTCCGTTGAATCGGACCGTAGGGCCCGCAAAACGGCGGTCCAATCAACTATCTCAGAATCGGACCAAACTTGGCATACATGACCAAAAAAATAATACGGTCCTGTTGGCGCAAGTTTCGTCTCGATCTGACAAGTGTGCACAAAGTAATTAGGAAATTTGTACAGAGGTCGATACGGTGAATTTCGATGGATACATATCAAATTCGTCGCGCACACGCGACCAATTTGAATTCCGTCAAAGCCCACACATCCGCAATATCCGTACACGCCTTTCGATGCTTACGGTGCGTGACCAGGTCGCCCGATTTGGCGGGACATACTTCATATCTGATGGTTTTTCAAGTTTTTGAAAACAGTTTCACAAGTTTTTTCTTGATTTTCAACCTGGCTTATCCTACTGTATAAATTCTTAGAATTAAAACAAATGATGGGGTTTTAATCCCTGTTAGGTTGTCTAAAATTATGTTCAAGTAGATTCCTAGATTTCATTCTAGATTGACTAAGAATAGCCTTCCAAATCGGGTTTCGAAAACAGGTTTTGATCTTTCGATTAACTTACTTTTCCTGATATTTCGAAGAGTTTCTCGAATAATCCAGAGAAAACCAATACGATCTAACTGCAGGGTTATGTAGGGGGTCAATTGGACATCGCTCCGACACTTTTGGATCGCTAAACGATCGATCACGCAGGAAGAAATAAGATGGAGAAGGGGGTACCTGTGTTTGGATGTTCTGTCGGGTGAGACCATCTCCCTGCTATACGCGTGGATTTTCTCCCTCTGGCGTGTAGGCAGTAGGGTAGGGGCGCGGGGTGTCGGCGAGGTACTGACATGGTGTTTAGGGTTTGCAGAGTTCTCGAGTATTTACTCGGTTTCTCTCGATATGTTGAGATATAGGGGGTTTCCGCTCGTTTGGCTTCAAAGGATTAGGGGCTCGGGTTGTGGGGAATTAAACTCTCGGCTGGGCTTTAGTTGCCGCGGGTCCTATTCTTTCTTTCTTTGCTCGGCTGAGCTGCTACATTCTTTTACTGTTACTCTCTTAACTCATGTATATATATATATATATATATATATATATATATATATATATATATATATGCACACTTAAACATATTTTTTTACACACTTATACGTATATGTATACTTACATATACATATTTCTATATATACTCATACACACACATATCGTTAGATACATCTTATATTTATACCTATATATTTATATACCACAAATTCAATATGGAGAATATAATATTTTAAATATAATCATTACTTGAAATCCCATTCTTAAAATTTTATATATCAAAATTCTCATAAATAAAATTACAATGATATTATATTATATTATATTATATATATATATATATATAAAATATATATATATATATATATATATATATATATATATATATATATATTTTATATATATATATATATATATATATATATATATATATATATATATATATATATAAGCCTAATTTTCCACATACCATAAATACACTTCTATTTATATACATACAAACACATTTATACATTTATGTATCTATATATAAATCCACCCACACCCATATACATATATATATTTTTATATAAATACTCATACACACACATATTTATTCTTTTGATAAAGAATAAATTAATAATAACTAATAATAATAAATAGTTTATTCTCAATAACCACAATAATAATATTATTAATAATAATAATTCCACTAGTAATTAAAATAATTCAATAGTAGCTCCTGGATGGGCATATCATATACTCCCATTACCGGGCCCCAGAAAATCGTATAAATATTCTAAAATGCTATTTAATATTAATAATACCTATAATTTACCTATAATAAATATTTAGAAAATAAATGCCAATTCCTAAAATATATACAAAATATTTGTATTTATCAAAATATGTCAATACGACCGTATTGGTCTCACTACATGCTCACATTGGCTTGTGCTCAGTTCGAGTCCAGTCCAGGCAGGTTTGGTACAATCAGGTCAATTAAAAGTCCAATAATATTAATAAATAACAATTTAATTATCTATAGTGGTTAAATCGTAACTTGGCATATTTTTCCTAGTTAGGACATCACTATGGCCTTCCCCTACCATGGCTAAATACTAGTCAAAGCATGCCACTGCACTATCCTTGCCATGATTCCTAGTCACCTTGTACTCCAAATCTCAACCATGGCTAAAATCATCTACCATAATAATTAACTAAATAGTCATTTATGAAATCCTAAAAATCTTCATTTAAATCAAATAAATAGTAAAAAAAATTATTCAAAAAAATTTCGGGAAGGGAAGCTACAAACTTGCCTTATAATGAACTTGCCGACATTAGCTTATAATCTTACTGGTGCAACTGAGTTACACTGTTCCATACATTATGCCCCGTAAAGCAGAAGACATCGTTTTGCAAGAAGAGCTTCTACACATCCATTCGATTCATCGATGCCAAGCACTGATCAAACAATTTTTCCATGCATGATCACCTAAAATGATGTCCAGGTTCATTCATCTATGTACTGGCGAGCGGTGTTGGCCCAACGTACCTAAGAAGACAATACTAAGTAGTCATGTGATAAGAACATTGTTAATGTGGTATTTCTCGTTGCCTTAGGATCATTTCCAGTTTATATCCGATAGAAGTAAAGCATGCATATTATTTATAGCCAGCATAATGTAAAGTATATAGGTTATCACACTTTGGTGATTCTTATCCATTGTCATATAGCCATCCTTGTGTATTTATAATACTTGCTCTGTCTGCATAAGATATTGTTAGGGACAATATCATATTAATCATAGTTGTCACCGTTCAGGTGATTCATACCAATAGCCGACATCTTTCCCTATAATTTAGTAATAACATACACTGCTTGTATAAGACATCATTAGCACTTGACCTATCTATATGACGGTCACTTGCGACACGCCATCTTGGACTTAAAATGGTAAACGACAAACTCCAGATGGGTTGCGAGACCATCGAAGGTTTCCAAATCACTGTGCTATGACTTCAGCACTAAAGAATTGGTGCCCTTTCAGTGCAAGGTAGCGAGCCCCAACTGAAAGTCCTATAATTTCGATGTCAGTATGTCGACACCAATCCTTATTTTTGCTAGGATGAATTGGGTCCATGGCCTCGGAGTACCGTTCGAGGAACTACCTTGTGCACAAGTTATCCATGACCATACAAGTATATACAACTTATCTAAGAAGAAAACAAATAATGTATGATAAGGAAAACTAAGTACATAAGCCACCATTCTCATCGTATTGCCACATATGCCTTGAGCCGACGCTCGCATTACCGTCTGCCCGATCCAGGTTCTTAGTGTAATCAATATTCTATAATAACACCGGTTAATAGAATATGATTATTCAATCTTTTCCCACATCTTTGATACCATACGTTCTTTCGGTCATAATTCAAGCATACTCACTATCCAGTTCTTGGATCTTATTATCTGCTATTCATCGAGCTGAGGCACGATATACTAACCACCCAAGTATTTAGAACTTTTTCTTCATCTGTCATGTATTTTATTGCAAAGCACGCAAGCATACAATTCATAAAATTATTCACAACACTTTTTGGGTTATGTATTTAATTATCGTTCATTATCTTTCTGGGTTCCATATAAAATAACATTTAGCAACTCAACAAGGAATATATCATACTAATCCTTTTTATTAAGCATAAAGCTAAAGGATCTTCGAAGGGTTCAACACTGCTCGCATTTATAAGATGGTTCCCGCCATAATCGCATAGCCTTCCGAGCGATCCTTCGCATATTCCCAAGTCCAACAAGTCTTCATCGAACCAACCAGCCAACATAATGCGTGATGCAGGTTGGGACACTACAATCACTACCAAAATATCTCATATTAGCGATGCCAAACGACGTCGCTAAACAGCCATAAAACATCGCTAACTGAAAACAGCAACGTATTTAGCGACGTTTCGGGTATGTCGCATTATTCATGGTCGCTATTAGGGAAAATATTGCTATTCGTCGCCATAGCGACGTAGATCGACGACGCACTATGTCGCTAGTATTAGTGACTTTTACCAACAACAACGTTGCTAATTAGCGACGTAACCTTTTGTTGCTGATTGTCGCTGTCCGTTCAGATTTTAACGACGTTAAATTAGTGATTAGCGACGTTGTCCGACTCCATAGCTGAGAATTTTTTGGTTGCTACGTCATCATTTTAGCGACGTTACGATACTTGAATATCGACATCTAGATACTAGATTAGCTGACCTATACAGTTTGCCACATCAACGCATCTGCGATCTTATGCGACGATTAGCGACGTTTGGTTCTCAGGTTTGCGACGTTCTAGCGACGTAAATGTGCATCGCTGACCGTCGCTGAAGGTCGCTAATTCCAAAAAAATTGTTTAAAAATAGCAGGCAGTATGCATTTCACATAAATAACAGTTATATTAAAAATATTGTACCTGCATTTAGAGTTTCAGTTTGCAAATAATAGACCCGGAGCTACCCTCCGTAGAATTCCCTGGGTTCGCCGACCCCTTCGGTGGAACACTCAAAACCGGTAAACCAATATAGATACAAATAATAATAATAATGCACTACCAATAATCAAATAAATAGAATCGAACGGTCAGAAAGACAAGAAATAGCCAGGTGGATACAAATCCACTACCAAACGGCTATAAAAAGTGTGTCCGATAATATTCAACATAACATAACACAAATAGTCATAACCGGGATAAAATAAATACATAAACCAACAAATACATAAAGACCGAACAATGGGTCACCAACACAACAAATGAAAACAAGTCCAATAAAGGACTACGCTTGGTCAGGTTGAGGAGGAGTAGGCAGTGCCTGCACCTGGGACACCAGGAACCTATACTGCTCAGGGGTCAGCATCACCGGTGACGACCCGTCAGTAGGAGGAAGAGGGGGCAGTGGAGCCGCTATAGTCGGTGTGGATGTCGAAGCATGACCAGGAAGTGTCTGCTCCATGACCAGTAGTTTGGAGTTACGCCATAACAGCCGCCAGCCTCGAAACCTGCTCGCCAATGGCTGTCTGTGTCCCCTGTACCGCCTGAATGGCACGATCCGTCCTCTCACTCGTCTCCCTAATGGTGCGCTCGAGCATATCAAATCATGCGATGAGGGCCACATCATTCGTCTGCAGCTGAGATTGGGGCTGCTCCATCCTCCGTAACAGCTCATCACGTATCTCAGTAAGCTGGCGACAGAGTTCCCCCACTCGGACCGACTCCTCTGAGGGATGTGGGGAATGCACACTGGCAGATGAGCCTCTAGATGACTGCATCGCCACAAAGGCACCGTAGGATCCCGTAACATAGTACATACCCCTCTGAAGACCACCAACGACGGTCATCCAGAGCTCGTCCATCGTCCGAGCCGGAGGGGGCTTCGCATAAGTACCAGCCCCTCCCTCCGCAGATGCACTAGTAAGCTCACGCTCTAGCCAAAGATACTCATCCTAGAAAAGTATGCATTTTGATAAGCATAATATTTACTACCAACCTAGTTGTTCCATGTCTATGGATATATTTGCATATTTCTTAAGTTATAATAAAGTTAGTGACACGTAAAGTAATACTTGCATAGCTCTGCGTGCCCCGATCATCGATGAGCTTTTCGTCATTCCGATGGGTAGCCAGGAAGACCGTCCATTTTGGGGTTTGCACCCTTCTTTACCTATTATAATAAAATGTTTTTTATTGAAATTAAACATTTTATTACTACTTTTATTAAAATAATATATTACAGTAAAATACGTACCAGTCGACGAAAATGTTCTGTCATGGGAATCGAGCCACCACATCACTTTCTTGTCTTCGTCCTAGTCACCTTCGCCTTCTTCGACCGTTCCTTGTACCTAGGAGCATCGAATCTAGCCTTCATGGCATTCCACTACTCGGACGTGATCCAACCTTGGATCCCTTTTTCGGAACGGTCTTGAGCCTTTTGGTCGTCGATCGCATCCCGGGTCAACTTGGCGGCAACGACAGGAAATTGCTTCTCAATCGTCTCAGCCCGGTATGGTGGATAAAAATATATTTCTACAAGAATTAAATTAGTTAGCTATACAATATGCATAAAATATGATTTATACTAAAAGCAATATACTTTAGTCACCTTGAAGTGGGCAAACCAGAATGCCTTCCTCTCGTACGAGGCATCCGAGCAGTTGATCCAAGGCCAGCCGTAGTTGGACCTCAGAAATAGCCCTAATGCCCTCTGAACTGACGGAGGACGATATCTACACAACGATAATTAAATTCATTAACATATAGATATAAGTATGAATAAATGTTAACTAATTAACTTACTTTGTAGGTCCGTCGGACCAAATCTCCATCCTCGTCTCGTCCGGAGGGGCACATAGGAGATCGCTCGGATCATATGTAGACGGCGTAGGTGCGACCTCCTCCACCCGCTCCTCCGTTTCCATAGTGCCGTCAGCAGGAGGAATACTGCTGGACGGGCTAGGATCAGGCCTGGAACTGTCTGTCCCAGGAGTGCTGTCACGTACCATCGACGCAGAGGGAGATCCGAGGGACCGGCACCGTCATCCACTAACGGAGTACCACTCCGTCCACCGGATACACAAACAACTATTTTTTGTCGAATCAAGATCTGGAAAGTTATCTCTGATCGGAGCATTTGTTGGCTTGAACTTAAACACATTCACACAATAGCTTGGCCATATTTTGACAAAATAAATGGGTCCCTTGGCTAGAGTTCTAATAGACTCATTCTCTAGTATTCCGTCCGGACGATCGACCTAAATACCATAAGATAAGAGATCAAATTGAGCGTTCCGTTAATTATTATGCAAAGTACGTATACGAGAAATAATTACTACATCATCTTACATATGCACTAAACCATGAAGGAAAATGACGTCTTATTTCTATTCTAGTTCTTCATCCGTTATGTACTGTCTACTCGACCTCACCTCATTATTAAATGTGCTGAAAATAACAACACATATACCAATTAGTGTAATAATAATATTGGATACTATTACATGCATAGATGATGTAAATGTGGACGTGTTAGTTACTTACCCCTCGAGCTTCTCCACTTCATCCTCGTCGCAGTTGAGCAATATATATAACTGAGTAGCCCTTAGTTCCTCATCATTCATATATCTTTTCTTTATTTTTCGGGAAGGCTTTCCGAAAGCATTGAAGACTTTCAGTATTGCATCATTAGATTCAAGATATCCATCGTCGTTCCTGGGAGCTCTTATTCTATTAGTAGCAACATATGGCTTGAAATACATCGAGCAGAAGTTTGTAATCTCCTCGAGAACATAGGTTTCACAAATAGAACCCTCGACTCGAGCCTTATTTTTCACCTTTCTCTTTAGGTGGTTCAAATATCGCTCAAACGGAACCGATGGGCCCACCAACACTGTGCCTCGTAGGATAGATGAATTGGCAAATGTTCCATGGAGTCGAAGAACCCAAGAGGGAACACCCTCTCAAGCTTGCACAGTGTTACTGTAATGTCCTTCTCTTACTTTTCTAGACGATCGACAAACAACTTAGTAGAAGAAAGATCTCTGAAGAATATGCTTAACTCTGTCAACGGATCCCAAATGACCGACGATAATAATTTCTGAAATGCTATTGGAATTAACCTCTCCATAAATACATGACAGTCGTGGCTCTTCATACCCGTCAGTTTGTTCTCCTTCAGGTCGACGGATCTTCTTAAATTTGACATGTATCCGTCAAAAAAATTTAGGCCCTGAATCCACCTACAAAGTCTCACTTTACCCTCCCTGTCTAGTGAAAAAATTGCCTTAGGCTGCTTACACTTCCTATTGCCTTCCTTTATCAAATGTAACGCATGACGTCTGCATATATCTTCTAAATCCAACCTGGCCTTGGGATTGTCTTTCATCTTTCCCTTTACGTCCATTATAGTATTGATTATGTTGTCAAACACATTCTTCTCGATATGCATGACAACAAGATTATGTCTGATCTGATTGGTGCTCCAATAAGGCATGTCCCTGAATATACTTCTTTTTGTCAAATTATGAGTATGGTCAAATTCATCACACTTGTATCCCTTTGTTGGCTCTTCGATAGCACTAGAAAGATCCTTGACCTTCTCCCATATTATGCCTCCAGTCCACCTTGGAGGTGGATTGGCCTTCTCTACAACGCCGGCCCAAATGCATTCATGTTCCTCCAGAACGGATGGTCCTTCGGCAAGAACTGTCAATGACAATCGAAGAAGCACGGTTTTCCTCCGTGTTTTAAATGGAAAGCCTTCGTGCGGTCCATGCATACGGACATGAAAGACGACCATGAGTGCTCCATCCAAATAACATTCCATATGCCGAAAAGTCATCGATGGTCCACATCAACGCGGCCCTCATCTGAAAATTCTGCTTTCTAGAAACATCGTAGGTATTGGCACCTACTTTCCACAGCTGATTTAACTCATCTATCAATGGCTATAAATACACATAGATGTTCCTCTTCAGATTGTTGGGACCCGGGATAATAACAGTGAGAAATATATACGGAGTCTTCATACACATCCAAGGCGATAGATTGTACGGAGTGACGATCACAGGCCAACACGAATACTGGGAGCCCAAAATTCTGAATGGGATAAAATCGTCGGAAGAGAGACCGAATATGACATTACGTGAATCCGAAGCAAAATCTGGATACTCTCGATCAATGTGCTTCCATGCTTCCCCTTCAGATGGGTGATCCAATACTCCTTCGATCTATTCCCGTCTATGCTAGCTCATATTTTCTGCAGTCTCCTTCACCATAAACAACCTCTGCAACCGGGGTGTCAACGGCAAGTAGTGCATCGAATCGGTAGACTTCCTTGCACCGAGAGTCCTACTTGAACTTGTTGTCTTGTAGCGATCAATACCACAAAATCTGCACACGTCTTCATTCTTGTCGTCTTCGTAGTACAACATGCACCCGTTGCGACATACATCAATTTTTTTATATCCCATCCAGAGAGATCTCACCATCCTCTTAGACCGGTAGAAGTCTGTAGGTAACTTTGTACCTACCTGCAAGATCTCTATAATTAACTCGATGATTCGGTTGTAGCATTCTTGAGACATGTTAAAATCAGACTTGATGCTCAGCAGTCTTGTAACCACCTCCAACGATGAATGATCCTCACAACCAGGATACAAAGGAGTCCTTGCATTCTCCAACAACTCTATGAACTTCGTAGCATCGGCATTCGGTGCCTCCTCTACCGTATTATGATTGTCTGGATCGAAACTAGGCCCCGCAGCGACTATGTTCGTGCACCCTTCGTCGTAACCAGCGTGGTCATGGACATCCATATATAGGAAATTAGGCTCCAGCTCCGATGCTAAAGGCACAAGTTCTCCGTGTGACGTCCACTGATAGTAATTCGGCATAAAATCTCTCGAGTACAAATGATATGTCACATCCACTTTTGGATGATATTTTACGTTGCGACATCTCACACATGGACACTTAATTTTTGTATGGTCCATGTACTGAGGGAACGTCTTGGCGAACCGCAGGAATTTCTCTACCTCATGTATGAATTCATTCGCACACCGCACATGTCATCAGAATGATGATTATGCATCCACGAACGTTGCCGCAGATAGTAATTCATATCTATTTGACAATAATTATACAAAGATAGATACACATTATTCGAGTATATTTCAAATTGATGCATATAGACACTCTATACACTCTAGGTACTAGGATACTCTATACACTCTAGGTACTAGGATACTTAGGATAATCCCCAATATCGTAGGATAATTCCCAATATCTTAGGATACTCTATACACTCTCAGAGTAGGAAATCCCCAATATCTTAGGATACTCTATGTTTGTAAAAATAAAAGTCTTTTATTTCACAAACTTTAAAGAATAGTACAAGAGTACAATAAATTCTGGAAAAGTACAACTGTAGGAATTCGATCTGAAGACGATCGCTTTATTCCTTGGACGATGTGAACTTTGAAGACGATAGCCTCTGAAGAATGCAGCAGCACTTGGACAAGAACTTCTGATCTCTGATGATCTTGAATAATGATCCCCTTAATGAAGAACTTGAAACTCTATTTATAGAGTTCTAGAAATAACTATTTTGTAGTTATTCTGGATTGCGCATAATGAACTGCACTGAAGACAGATTACGCAAACTGCAAACTGTGCTGGACATTGGGCAGTTGCTCGATCGTGGGCTAACCGTATTCAGACACGTGGCATTATTTGATTGAAATGCGCTTGGTCGTGTACAGACGGTTGCCACGTGGCGAGCAATTGATGGCATGTAAGCCACGTAACAAATGCCAGTTATCTTCAACAAGTTTGATGGATCGTGCCACTTGAATAGCGCTAGCTTTAGACTGTGCTCCCTTCTAGTCAATGGATAGCGCTAGGATTCGGACTTGGTCAAACTGCGCTGAGGTTGGACTGGCATACTGCGCTCGGGTAGGACTGGCAGACTGCGCTCATGTTGGACTGTACAGCTGTTCTCGAGCGCCGTGCTGCATAAGAAACGAACAAACTCCTCGCTTTTCGGGCTGTCAGGCTGTAAGAAGATTTGATCTTTCTGTCAGGTAATGATGGTGTTGTCACGTCAGCATAGCGCGCTCGGGTGTTAGCGCAGTTTAGCCTCGTGCGTTTGATTTGTAGCGCAGTCTGTCTACAGCACAGTTCATTAAAGGGTGCACAATTTAGACTTTTCTGCCTATTTGATGGATGAAACTTGATTTTTAGGACATACAAGACCCTTTTCAAAGTTTTCAAAATTTGAAAATAGTCAAAGTTTCAAAATACTTTGAATTTTGAATTTGAAATCAAGTTGCGCTTTGGTTGCGCGTTTGGGGGAATTAGCTCCGTCTTTCACGGCACAATCGGAGGCGACTGTTACATTTTTATGAGAAGACTATAAATAGTTTCATCTTCTATTCTTTTAATCTTTACTTGCTTTCAATTTCTCAAGAGAAAGAAACTCTTCTCCTACTCCGACTTCTTCTTCTCCTCTTGTCGTCGACATCAATGGCGCCCAAGCGATCGGCCACTGAGAAGGGAAAGGCCCCTGTCGAACCTTTGACTCGTGTTGCACCGCGAGTATCTCGTCACGAGATGGGCCACCCAGCTCTTTAAGGTGAATGACGAACCATGATCGAAACCCTTTTTAGGGTTTTTGATGTTTTTGAACCTTCATGCCTCTCTTTTTAAAGATTGATGGTATTCTCAACCACTTGCGCTACCCTGTTTAGGGTTTTGGCTGTATGTACAACAGTTTTCATTTTTATGAAAACTGTATCTTTGTGCAATCGGTTGGAGAGCGCTGACAGAGTGGTCAGCACAATCCTTCGATTTGCGCATCAATACGCAATCTGATGTTTTGCGCAAGTCGGACGTGCTAGTGCAATCTGATGTTTTGCGCAAGTAGGCTGTGCTGGCGCAATTTGATGTTTTGCTCAAGTAGGCTGTGCTGGCACAATTTGATAGATTGTTTCACACAGCGCAATTTGATGAACTGTGAAGAATTTTTTAATTTCTTTTGCACTTACTGATTTTTGTCTCTTCATCGATGCAGTTAACCTTAGAGAAGATCCAAATTACGAGGTTCTTACAGGATCTCTGTCTGAATCAGAATTCAAGGAAGATCTCTCACACGTCTCCTTTCCACAGTATGCTTTACCATCATCCCGGCAGGCTGTCTTGGTTGCGTAAGATAATGATACTTTATTGTGTCTGATGAACAGGCAACCTCTTCAGACTGCTGACACTGTCACCCACAAGAAACCTCTATTTTTGTTTGGTGAGGCTTTTGATAAAAATTCTCAGCCATGGCCTCGTATGGAGCAGAGAATCTTCCGAAGGGACGAGAAGATGATATATTTGACAAAGATCTCCAGATGTCTTCCTCTGTCCAGATATACTTTTGCGAGCTATCCCAAAAGTATGGAATGGGACATAACTCCGCTGCAGCAGGCCCGAGTGGGTAATATCTGTGTTAAAAAATGACCAGACCATAAAGATGTCAGTTCTTCTGAGCGACATAGCTCCCTACTCAGAGGACTAAAATTCGGTTGCATCCCGCCGGAGGATTCTTCTCTGCTGCTGCCGGTTAGGACCCCCATATTTGCAAATGAGTTTGCAAAGGTGGAAGGGAGATATTCGGACCAAGATCTACGATTGACAGGTCTTGTGAACCCGGACAATAAAAGGTGGATCTGTGTGGCCAGTTGGATATTGGTCCAATTTGAAGATCAGCTCAAAGAAATTGATCTGTATCAGGCAGTGTACGCCACTGTTTATGGCTTCCCCCTAATCTATATCTATTCCTTGCGTTGGCGAAGAGATATAATTACAGGACTGGGACCTTCATGATGCCACGTGGAGAAATTGGATTAGCCTTGTATGAGATGAAATACATCTCTAATCTGCCGATAGAAGATATCTCCTATGAAGAGTTTGTCCCGACAAATGATGAGTTGGATAAGCTACATAGGGAGAATGCCAGCATGGTAGATGTTTTTGAAGAGCTACTATGCCATTACAAGATTTATTCTTTATACTACAAGAGTGGCACGGCCGGCACTTGCTATTCGACCAAGTGGTTGTCGTATCTTTTCCTTAACCATATTAATGAGAAGAAGACCAAAGAACATGAGAACTACAATCCTAACTTCTTCAAACCACTTAACAATAGCGAGGTGATGGAGTTGATGGAGAAGCACGACAAGATGGATATCAAGATCGAAGATGATCTTCAATATCCTCCTTTCAAGAAAGGAGACATCGTCGAGAGCTACATAAGGATGGGTTATAGGCCCATGTCAAAAGAAGCCTAACTGGCAGGTTTCCTTACTTACTGGCTTCGACGATATGTTGTTCCTGGGGCCAGTACAGTTGACCGCTTCCATCGCGGTGTGTTGTTTGCTGCCGTCCATCTAGTTTTTGGCTACCGGATGGACTTGTTGTCAGCAATGACGTGCAGAATGAACGTCGGCCTCCGTCTCTTCGTTGATTCAATGATTCGAGGAAAAGACGAGAAGGGACATTTCCCTCGGCTGGAACTGTCGTATACATATTTGTTTGGATGGCTGCTTCTACACCATCCTTCTCTAATGAACCCTGCTATGGGAGCAGTGAGCGGCAATTTCTTAAGAAGGTACTCGGGATGCAAGTGGATCTTACCACTTTGAAAGACTGCCGACGAGTCTTGAATCTGGGCAAATGATGGAACTTCTATTGTGTTCCACCTCCAGACGGTTACGAATATGTACCGATAAACCTCATTGATTCGGTGAGAGTGCCACCTTTGGGTCGTACAACCTTCGACTGGCTGAGGATAATTCGGCCATCACATCTAGTATACCGGTTTGAAGATGAATGTTATCTTGAACCCTATCTCCCAAGCCATTTTGCACGCCAATTCGACTATGACCAATTCTATGTAGGCAACGCCATAACATGCCTACAGGGAAAAGGTTATTTGATTGATGGAGTCCGGGTTTGGGCCTATTACAACGCCCGTGACACAAAGACAACGTTCTCGATGCCTACAAGGAACGACCGTGGCCCGCGCATGCTGTACACTTATTCGATCTTTTATACGTCAGCAAATACTTTTGCTGAGAATTTCAATTTAACAGACAGCTTTGCGACGATGACACGATTTAGAAAAGGAGCACCTGTTTTGTTGCCTCCTGGTAATGACGAAGAACACGAACCGGCTGATGCGCCTCTAGAAGCTTCGAGGGAAGCCAATTTCCCTGAAGAAGTCTATGAACTGCTGCGTGTTTCTTTGAAAGTTGTAAGATCTCCGATCAAGGAGAAGAAGAGGAAGGTAGAAGAACTATCTTCTCCTATCTCTAAGAAGAAGACCGCTATAGACTCTTCGGAAAGAGTCACTACTCGATCGCAGTCTCGGCAACAGGCTGACTCAGCTCATAGAGAAGAGACGACGACCCCGACTTCCATCCAAAGACAAACACTCGCTGAAGATGTAGAGAGTCCTGAAGAATCTCTACGTAGGAAGAAAATAGCTTTCAGAAAGAAAGTAACCACTCCCCCAGGACCTATCCATACATCAGCCCTGATAAGTGCTGCTGCCGGGGTTATGATGCCTTCTCCTACACCTACTCCTGAGCCTAGACAGGTGACAGATACACAAGAAGGAGCTACCAGTACAGAGATAAGGGACAAGGTCGCAGACACAAGAGAAGAGACCGCGGAGACAAAAAATGAGGCTGCAGAAGCAAGAGAAGCGACTGCAACTCCGACCCCAATCAATGAGTCGGAATCGTCTGTCAAAATATTACCATCTCCCACACTTGCAATAGAAGCTGCTTATCTTCCAGCTACACCAAGATTGCGTCGTGCTGAAGAAGATCGATTGACGATCGAGGCCCTGGATGGATGTGACTTCGGCTTCCAAGACATAGATCCAGTCGATGCAAGTGATGATGAGGAAGCACAAGAGGAGGGGCAGATGACGAGGAAACATCGGCAAAAAATGTTAATGATAATCTAATTTCGGAAGAGGATGCTGCTGTCCATGCATTCCAGGAGAAGAATGCTGCTAATGAAGTAGCACCAGAGGAAGCTATTATCACCGATCAAAGAGGTATTGACTGATTTTGATAATCTTTATTTATAGATCAGATGACTGGTGTTTTAACTTTCATTTATGCAGAAATTCAACCTTCTCCGATCCTTCCGGTATGCACTGACATGGTGCAGACAGAGGCAATAGCCAGCGGCAGCCGTCATCTATCAGGCGGCTCCAAAGCGGAAAGTAGTCAGGCAATAATGTCTGAAACTACTTCTGCGAGGCTCCACCCTATTTCATTAAATGATAATCTTGTCATGAAACCCAGCTTTGGTAAGCTTGCCTTCATTTTGATCTTGTTTTGATAGCCTTTAGTGACAGCAAACTGATGATGTTTATTTGATTTCGCAGAGGAACATCTGGGAGGGGCAACTAGCTCCACTGTGGATCACCTGTCAAAAGAGGCTACAGCCCATGTTCAAGATGTCGAACTTTCGCCTTCACAAACATCCGTTGCTGAAGCTTCTGTAGGAGTAGCTGCTACACCTAGTGCAGTAGCTACCAACAAATTTGTAGTTGGTTCCTTCTCCAATTTCTTTTTAGTTCCTTGGGACCTTTGGTATAAAAAGTAATGGAGAAAGAAACTGTTGGTTTCACCACTGTCAGAAGTCCAACTTCTTATATGATCGGCAGCATCCGAGATCAAGGTGATGAAGCTCAGGCTGGTTACCTCGAACATATGCTGGATGAGCTGGAGGAATCAATTAAGATTTTCAAAGATCTTAACCGAGGGGAGGTAGAGCCACTCGTGAATGCCGAGTTCGAGAGAATTACTCGAGAAGCTGAGGTCTCGAGAGCTGATTTTAAGAATTTTTTGGATACTTTCACTGCGAAGTCTTCAGAGTTTGACTCTCAGCTAAATATAGTAGCATCTACTGTTGGGAAGAAAGAGAAGAAGGTTGCTGATCTGAAGGCAGAGTTTGCTCGACTTCAAGAGGAGTTGAGAATCGTTCAACTTGCTCTTGAAGAAGAGACCACACAGCATCAAGCCACAGTTCAGCAACTGGACGTTCTGACCCATGAGAAGAATGAGTTTGTCAAGTTTCATCAGGATAAAATTGCTCGCCGACTGGCGACCTTGCCAACATTTGACGTTGAATCTGGAATGGCAGAGGCTAGAAGGCGGGTGCTGGATTCTCGTGAAGAACGACTCCAAACCTTGAAGCAGCAGATAGCTAATCTGATGACCCCTCCGGCTGAATAAGAAAACTTTATGTATTTTTTTGTGATATATCTTTATGTAACGTCTTTTATCTTGTTCAACGAAAAGATACTATTTTGTGGATCTATTATTTTTTGCATATCCCGTTACGGATATAAATAATAGCGATAGAAAATATATTCAGAGGTTCAGGACATGATATATTTCTTGATTTAGAAAATAATTATATTCATTATATCTGCTCAAAGGTAATGTGGACATGGCAGAATATAATTTTTTGAATATCAATATTTCGATAGACAACTTAATCAAAGGTAATCAATACATGACAAGTTGCTGATATGGATGATCGGATGAGTCATCAGAATGTATAAACAAAATGAATCGTTGAGATGAACGGATGAACCGTCAATTAGATGAAGTGAACGGGTGAACCATCGGATGAATGGAATGAACAGATGAACCGTCGGGTGAATGGAATGAACGGATGAACCGTCGGGTGAATAAAATGAACAGATGAACCGTCGTAATAAATGGAATGAACGAATGAACCGTCGGATGAATGGAATGAACGGATGAACCGTCTTAATAGTGGAATGAACGGATGAACCGTTTGGATGGAATGAACGAATGAACCGTCGGATGATGGAATGAATGTTGTGAAGAACACGTCGCTTCGGTTCTCGTAATAGACTATCTCAAGAATCTCTGTCTATAAATAAAACAGAAATTCAGATGGAATGATCAGTTTTAATTTTAATCATAAAATGTCGTCTGAAGAAGCATCCAAGAAGGCTGAGATGCTCTCAAAGGTCGAAGAAGTCACAGAGGAACGTCCAGCGAACCAACCCAGCCAAAGCAGACGGAGACGGGCGAAGGTTCGTCTGCACCCAAGCCACCACAGGATATCTTGGACTTTCTAATTGAGCCAGAGAAGACTGAAGAAGAGGAGGCTATGAGGATGGTCGCTTGCACGTTTTTAGTGAAATCGAGCAAGGATGTCCTCAGCTCTTTTGTTGACTATGTTTTTGAAAAGGACGACAGTGGTCCTCGTCCTGTCTTTAAAAAGGACGATAGTGATTCTCATCCTTGATATCATGTAACATCGTTTATGATAAAATAAAATCAAAATTTATTTATGAACTGTTTTGTCGTATTTACAAGAAATCCCTTTTTACATTCATACATAGTATTTTTTAAGGAATTTGCCATTGATAGGCATCATCGCAACTCGACCGTCCAGTTCTGTGAGTTGATAGGTTCCATTTGAGAAGACTTTACTCACGATATAAGGCCCTTCCCATTTTGCATCAAACTTGCCTTTGCTCATGTGAGTCATAGTCATAGGACGTCTGACTGTTAGAATAAGTTCTCCTTTCTGAAGGGCTCTGATTTTAACTTTGCGGTTAAAAGCCTTCAAGATACGGGCTTGATATAATTCAATATGTTGTTGAGCCAATAGTCGCTTCTCGTCGAGCGCCTCCAGTTTTGAAGTCGAAGAAGATCATTGTTCTCCGTAGTAAGTTCATTAGCGATGGCAATTCTCAAGGAAGAAATTTGAAGTTCCAGAGGTAGAACTGCTTCACAACCGTAAACCAAAGAAAAAGGTGTACAGCCTGTGGGGTTGCGGACCGTAGTACGGTAGGCCTATAGACATTCTCTAAGCTTTTCACTCCAATTCTGTTTGTTAGTAGACACAAACTTCTTAAGGAGATTGATAATAGTCTTGTTGAAGGCTTCAGCCAAGCCATTAGCAGCAGGGTTGTAAGCTGTAGAGGTGATATTGTCAATACGATAATCGTCACAGAACCTGGTGAACTTTTGACTAATGAACTGAGGTCCATTATCGTGAATGATTCGTCGAGGTACACCAAACTTGTAAATAACATGGTGTTTGACAAAGTTGATGACGCTGCTGGTTTTGACTTCAGCCAATGGTATAGCTTCGGCCCATTTGGAAAAATAATCAGTTATTGCTAGTATAAACCGATGTCCCTTAGAAGAAGGAGGATTAATGGAACCTATAATATCCATACCCCAAGCTTCAAAAGGCCAGGAAGCAGCAGTCGGATGAAGGAATTCCGATGGTTGATGGATGAAATCTGCATGGACTTGACATGCTCGACATTTTCTTGCATATTCGATGGCATCAGACACCATAGAGGGTAGTAGTAACCCATTCGTCGGATACGATCCTGTAGTTTAGGGCCGGGTTGATGTGCTCCGCAGACACCATCATGAGCTTCACGCAATACCTGCTTTGCTTCATCACCAGCAAGACAACACAAGAGTAGGCCATCATAAGTCCGTCGATAGAGAGTCTTGGTAGTCTGATTGTAGTAAAATCGAAGAGATCGTCGACGAATACTGGTACCGCCTTAGGATCTTCAGGAAGTATGTAATAAACTATAAAATCGATGAAAGGGGCTCTCTAATCTTCATTGATAACATTGACTTCAGCAAAATTGCTGAACTCAATGTTGCGATTGTTTTTAATGCAGAACAACTGTCTGTTGGAAACAACAACCACGTGTTGTCTTTTGACGGGAATTGCTAAGACTGCTGCGAGATTAGCTAAAGCATTTGCCTCAGTGTTGCAAGCTCGTCGGACATATTCGATAAAGAAAGCCTTAAATGATGTAGATATGTAAATCGTTGCTTCATGATAGGGTACGAGATCTTGATGATGAACTTCGTATTTTCCTCTAACCTGATTGACAACTAGTTTAGAATCGCCATAGACTTCAAGATATTCGACTTCCAACAGTTTAGCTAGCTGGAGTCCAATAAGCAAGGCATTGTATTCAGCCACATTATTAGAGTACAGTTGATCTAAGGAATAAGCTCTTTGGATAGCAAATCCTTCCGGAGAGACTAGAACAATTCCAACTCCTGTAACAATGGTCCCATTTGGTCCGATCCGAGATGCTTCGTCGAAGAACAGACGCCAGGTAGGAAATTCTTCAGAGATCATGTTCGATTCCAATGTTTCGTCTGGAATTTCTTTATAAAGCTTAGATGTCTCCGGAACAGGATGAGCTGCTAAAAAGTCAGCCAGTGCTTGACCCTTAACAGACTTTTGCGGAACATAAATCATGTCGTATTGGGCTAGCAAAATGGCCCATGTAGCCAGTCGAGAATTGAGTGTGTTGGGCTTCTTCATCAGTACCCGAAGAGGATTAACTTGGGAAATGATGTGAATGGTTTAGCCAATAATATAATACCGAGTCTTTTGAACAGCGAACATAAGAGCTAGGCATTCTTTCTCAACCGGACTATAACGGTGTTCAGCACCAATCATAGTACGACTAAGATAATAAATTGCTTGTTCATGGACTTCTTTGTTCTTTTTGACAAATAAAGCACCAAATGAATGATCCATAGCACGGACATACATTAAGAATGGTATGCCTGAGATTGGTGGCACTAAGACTGGCGAGTTCATCAGATACCGCTTTATATCATCAAATGCTTATTGACATTCTTCGGTCAAACGAAAGATACACCCTTCTACATTAACTGGTAAACGGTCTGCAGCGTCCAGACAGATTTGAAATGAATCTCCTAATATATGCAAGTCGACCTTGAAATCCTTGTAGCTCTTTTAAGTTGCGTGGATGACGCATCTCTTGAATGGCTTTGATCTTCTCGGGATCTACGTGTATACCTTTAGAGGTAATGACGAAGCCGAAAATTTTACCACTAGAGACACCCAAGAATGACTTGGTGGGATTCATTTTTAACTGATGTCGGCACATTAGATTGATGATAGTTCTTAAATCTTGGATGTGATCTTCCTTTAGACGACTCTTGACAGCAATATCGTCAACATAGCATTCAACAGTCTTAGGAAGATGATCTTGAAAGATGGTACTCATAGCTCGTTGGTAAGTTGCACCAGCATTCTTGAGACCAAACGGCATCACTGTGTAGCAGTAGACTCCGCGAGGAGTGTGGAAAGAAGTATATTTTTCATCTTCAGGGTTCATCCGAATCTGATTGTATCCAGAGAATCCATCCATGAAGGATATCCTTTCAAACACACAAGTATTGTCAATCATGACATCTGTAATAGGGAGAGTAAACTCATCCTTGGGACAAGCTTCATTAAGATCCTGCAAGTCGATGCAAACTCAAACTTTGCCAGTTTTCTTCAAGACGGGAACAACGTTGGCTATCCAATCTGGATGTTATTCTTCTCGAATAAAGTCACAAGCTATGAGATTTTTTACTTCATCATCAATTGCATCCATCATTTCTGGTTTGAATCACCTTTGCTGCTGTTTGTCTGGCTTTGTATTAGGCAAAATATTTAGTTTATGAGTAGCAACTTTGGGATCTAAACCTGGCATGTCTTTATAACTCTAAGCAAAGACATCAATGTATTCTCGAATAAGAAGAATTAATTCTTGCCTATCCGCCTCTGGGAGGTTTTTGCTGATGAATATTAGACGAGGTGACCCGTTTTCTCCTACATCAATTTGAACCAATTGATCTTCGGTAGGAGGTTCCCGTTGTTCGAATCGGAGTTCCATTGGGTATCCATTCGTTGAACCCAAGGATCTGTTACGGGATTTTCTTCGATATCCTCGTCATAGCCTTCTGGAAGTTCAGCGGAGACCATGTTAGAAGATACGATCAATCGATGAACTTGGCCGATACTGGTGTCAGAATCCCATGATCTAGAATCAGAAGAGTTAGAGCGTTCCTCATTATCGAATTCGGAGACTTCTGAAGATAAGACCGGAGGTGAAGTATATCTGAGTCCTCTTTTCATCCTGCTATAGTGAAAGAACAAGTGTAGGCAACTCTAGAGGGGGGTGAATAGAGTTTGTGTCAATAATCACCAAATAAAAATTTAACTCTATATCACCTCCACAAACAACTATCAAGATAGTAAATAAATCAGAGAGAAATGCAGAAGTAAATAAAGATCAAGAAGAGCATACGCAAACACAGCAGTTTTAACCTGGTTTCCCTCGTGGAGGACTAGTCCAGGCCTGAGAACTCTAGCTCAGGATTCAATCCACTATTTGTGAAATAGTAGTTTACAACCCGTGCCTTTTCTTCAGAAGAGCACGTCAACTTCTTACAGAGGATCGCAGTGGCGATTTGCTTGGATTTTTCCAAGCGACTTGGAATTGTCCAAGTGACTTTTCTTTTCAACTCTTGCACAAAAACTTCTAGCTGAATCGCACTTGAGCACCTTGGGGCTTAGGAAGTTTAGTGGCTAGTAGATTGGAAGAGTAAGGCTCTTGACTATATAAGCTATGTAAGAGAAGAAGAATAGAAGAGTGGATGGTTTCAAATGAGAGAAACCAAGGCCTATTTATAGGGTTCGGGACAAGCAGAATTCGGCCAGAATTCGGTATGGATAATTCAAATTTTTGGCCGTTGGACAGCTTGTAGCAAGCAGGCCCTAAAAATCAGGGTGCTGAAAATCAGGGGACAGAGTTCGGCCCGAACTCTGTGTGGAGGCAGAGTTCGGCCCGAACTCTGTCTCCAGCAGACAGAATTGGTCCATTGGGCTTTTGGACTTTGTGGAGCTTGGGCTTGGTTCAGGAATTGGTCTGTTGTATGGTAGAGCTTTGGAGAGATATGCTAGGGGTTGAGATGACTCAGTGCGACTCAACGTACACATTCTCCTAGACTCAATAAATTGAAGATTACAGACTTAGAACAAGTAGGAAAACCAAGAGCCCTTTGATGATGCCTTTCTTCTGATATTTGAGCAGCCCTGAAGACGTCTTTTTCCCTGACAGCAGTCGTCCGAAGATAAACAGATCTGAAAATCTGAATACCTTTCGGGGGCTTCGCCCCCGAACCCCCGACGGGGGGCGCTGCCCCCTCGACCCCTGTCCGCTGACCGGGCAGCGGAACCCCCGATGCGAGGCCCCGGATTGGTCGCTAGGCGGTTCGGAGAAATCTCTTTGTATGACGCCGTCTTTGCTCCATCATTAATTCTTCATTGCCTATGTCCTGTTTGATCATGTTTGATCATGCTTACTGCATGTCTACAAATACATGTTAGGCCAGCAGAATATGTTGCAGTACGATACAAGCATAGCAATATAATATGGGACAATTAGGACATTGCTAAGTATAAGTAACAACATGATATCATGTTAGGCCAACAGAATATATTGCAGTACGATACAAGCATAGCAATATAATATAGGACAATTAGGACAAAGCTAAGTTTAAGTAGCAACATGATAGTGAGTATATGAATATTAGTGACATCATTATGTTAAATTTAACTGATTAGCCATATTCAAAAACACAATGTAATCATTGGGCCAACAATCTCCCCCTTTTTGATTATGGCAAATCGGTTAAGTTTAAGACAGATACGATAGATGCATATATCACTAATAAACACATACTACGAGAAGATAGTGTGCTAACTTAAACTTATTTCTCCCCCTTTGTCATGATCAAAAAATAAGCTCTCCCGTAATAAGAGATAAAATGAACTCAAGCATAAGGAGGAAGGCATAGACAATCATGATCAAGATATACTAAATGAGGAACAATGGGAGAAGTGTGTAAAGACAAGTATAGAAACTACATACCAAATGTAGAGTGCCATACAGAAAGTAACTTGTCAAAACACAAATAGCTGGTAAAACTAAAAGAATTTGAAAATAATCAATAGATACTTTACCAACATGAAATCCAAGAAAGATATCCAAAAATATAGTATTACATGAAATCCAAGAAAGACATCCAAAAACTTTTGGAAGAGAAACAAAATTCAGTCAAAAACCATAAGGATTAGATAATTGCAAAAAAATAGATATCAAAGAAGAAAGATACCAATGAAACTATAGATATCAAAGAAGAAAGATACCAATTGAAATATACAAACTTGATATCAATAGAAATATGAAAACTTGAAACATTGATCAATGAAACTATGATAGTTACAATTGTCCACAGATAAATAGTGGAACAAAATCAAGGAATGATCAATATAAAATATAGCAATTGAAATAAATAAACTTGAAACATTGATCAATAAAACTATGATAGCACAATTGTCCACCGATAAATTGTGGAACAAAGTAAACGAATGATCAATATAAAATAAGGCAATTGATATAAAATAATCTCATTATTTACAAATCTATTTGCTTATCCAAAATTCATGCATTTGAACTCAATTACCATATCATGCTTTATGAATACTCTTTAAAATAAACATGAAGGTAAAGGAGAAAAATATTTGAGAAGGAGAAATTCAATCGACTTAAATGCTCCCCCTCAAACTATTACCAGTATAGATAAAATCATGAATTTTGGGTAAGTCCTCAACAAGGAAAGCCAAATCAATTAAACATACAAAGAGAGCCAAATCATAGTAAGTCATATCAAAGAAAGCACAATAGTCATCAAGATAAAATACGAAAGTAAATATTAACGAGATGACTCATATCAAAGAAATATGATGAAAACAATTGCATAAACTCTCATAAACCTTTCAAAAAATAACAGTATCATGACCTCAATCACTAAGATATAAATAATGATAAAAATATGGGTCAATGATGAACTAGGTATACGACATATTAAAGGGTATAAATGAATTGAACCAATTTATTTGCTCCCCCTTAAAATATGCGTATCTAGTTCCAAAGCACTTATAGCATAAATAAAATGATAACTACAAGATCTAGGGGTAAATCAACTATTGATTTCTCCCCCTTGCTCAATGCATATAAGGCTATAAAGACGACATAAAACAAATAATGTCATCTTTAGGAGAGATATCCAATAAAATAGTCACTAAAGATGAACGATCAAAATAATATCTCAATTTAGCACATGTAATCAAAAGACGACATACACTAACCTATATAGAAGAATATCATATTGAAATATGATAGATCAATGCATGTTATCTTTTGAGAAGAAGATCATCATGAAAAGAGATAAGGTCCATTAGAAAAATATTATTATGATCAAGAATAATAAGGACCATTAGAAAAATATCATCATGAAAAGGAATAATAAGGTCCATTAGAAAAATATCATTATGAAAAGGAATAATAAGGTCTATTAGAAAAATATAATCATGAAAAGGAATAATAAGGTCCATTAAAAACAATCATGATGAGAATCACAATATACCTCAAAAGATAAAAATACAACTAAAGAAAAATGTCATCATGAATAAAGTCAATTAAATCAATCATGAAGAAAGTCAATTAAATCAATCATGAGGAAAGTCAAAATATAGCTCAAAAATAATAAAGCTCAAATATCATGTCCATGATTATCTAATTAAGAAATGATCAACCAACTTATTGCTTTACAAGGACTATGCATGTTTTACCACATATGTACCCATCAACGGGTAATAATCCAACCTTGCTAATACTAAATGAGAAACCAATGAAGTTCAAATAGCAAAGAGCATATGTGATAATCCATGAGTAGTCCAAGTAGAGTAATAAATTAACTTGATAACTACATAATTAGATAATATAGGACTACTCAATCATTAGGATCATTCATAAAGTAAACCAATAAATAATTATGATCAGTCATAAATCTCATCAAAACAAACCATATAAACAAACCAATATAGAAAAGAGTCAATCTCATTTAAAAACCATATAAACAACCAATGTAGAAAAGAGTCAATCTCATTTAAATGATTGCAAATTTATTCCAAAGAAATGTAATGATAATATAATAAAATCATGACTCAAAAGTTGAGAGAAATTTAAGAGATGCTTACCAATGACTAGTATGGAAGGAAGTTAAAGCGATGAATCACAAACAAGATAAAATAAAAAATTTGTCAAGCTAATTTTAGAGACCAAACATATGTATCTAAAAATAGAATCAAATCTCATCAAGAACATTCATAAATTTTGTTTTTGTAAACTAGCATATCACATATAGATTGAAATTCAAGAAGATAGCTAGATGAGTGAAAGTGAACAAAAATTATGTAGCTTAACAATATATCGCAAATAAGCAAGCTAGCTACATAACTAATTAAGATTAATGAGATAGGCCATTAACATGATAAATGTGCTCATTAAATCTTAAGTCACTAACACCACAAAAAATACATGCTTAAGCATAGAGTTCACAATAAGGATAATACATTTTGAATGATCAAAATGATTTATATACTCTTTGCTAAGCAAGGATGAGAGTATAAAATAGCAAGTAAATGAATTAGACTCTTATCAAGTAAAAGACAAAAGAGATGTTCATAAAAACATAGTAGAGCAAATCTCTTTGCCAAATATTGAGATTAACCCAAGATAATGAAATAATAGATTGATCTAGAGAATGCAAAATTATAACCATTATGAAAGAGTATTCTCTAGAAATGGAAAATCTCAAAGTAAAAGTTCAACCCATAGTAGCTAAAGACATGAGAAGTATGATATATCAATTACATATATTCTCATGTGCTACAAAACATCATTGGGCAATAATAATAAAATATTTATAGCTCAAATATAAGGCTAGATATGATGAAGTATTCTGGAACTTAGGGGTGGATCCAGAACTAGATAATGGTTGCATATAGACCTTAATAAATCTTCAGTCTATAAAGTATTGATCACTTTGGGTTAGCTGTAGGGGCCGGTTCCCAGCTAGCGGTAGTCCGAATGCTAGTACACCGTGTCGCTTCAGGCTATTTACACCTGTAGGACAGAAGGACCCTTTCGACTTGTTCCCAAAATGTTCTTTACTTTTAAAAACTTAGATTTAAAAGAATATACGCAGTATCATCAAACACCATCAATATCCAAAAATTCTAAGTATAAGAAAGGTAAATACCCAAATAACAATCAAAGAATGATCATAAAAATTTGCTAAGAGTATTTTCAAAACAAATATTTTCATAATACACTTTACGAAAATAAATATATAGAAGATTCATATTCAAAATAAGTATGATGATCTCAACAAGTAAGGTAAAGCACAAAACCAAGCAATTCTTAAAAGAACTTCCATAAAAGTCATGAATAAGACACTAATAAACATTTTCTCTCAACATTCCAACTTAAAGGCATTTAAATAAATAAATATCAACATTTGGAATCAATAATGGCCATTGGATCTATAAATTCATCAACGGCTGAGGCTGTTTCCGGTTCTGGAACAACCAGGCAGAATTCGGCCCGAACTCTGGTAAGGGCAGAGTTCGGCCCGAATTCCGGATTCTGGTGACAGAACTGGAATCAGGCTGAAAATTGGTTAAGCGAAAAAGATCAAAATAAGAGTGAAAGACATGTATCCATAAAGTCAACAAATAAAAGCCAATAAGATATCATCAAAAAGAAGACTTTGAGGAATAAGCTAATTGATTCAAGTAGAGATAACACAAATTTAGTCAAAAGAATCAATAGCTAAATTATAAGGTAAGCACAAGTATGAATAAATACTCTTCAAAAAAAATAATATAAAACTTGAGCTTAACTCATATGCCCACATAAAGATATTTATACAAAAATAGATATCAATATAAGAAATACATGACCTACATGTAAATGGAGATTTAATGAATATAGTCATGTATCCTTAGTGAATGTTTGAAAAACTATCACAAATTCAAAAACACATATAAATAGACTTTATTAGGCAAAGACATAATTGATTCTCAAGAGGATAATCAAAATAAAATATGAGAATCAATAATGAATATATTATGCAAGCACAAGATTAAAAAGAAGTATAAGTATATACTTATCAAGTGATAAAAAGCTTGTGCTAAACACATATATTCACAAAAACTAATGATATATTAAATACAAATCGGCAAGAAGTAACTATCTCAAAACATTAAAAATGGAGAGTCAAACTTTAAAACAAAATTCAAGAATCAAGCTCTAATGAACTAGAGTGATATGCATGCTTTATAAAGACAAAGAATAGCGAGCATGCATATGTAAATGTGTCACACTACTAGAAAATGAGTGATAAACTACATAGTGTGAACTAATCATTTAAAGCTATGCAACTAGTCATGCTAGATAAAAGAAATAATAAGAAAATTAACTAAGCATGCTAGTATTATATCTCACATTGATTTATATAAAAGCAACTAAAGGATATCAATGTAAGCTAGTAGCAAGACATCAAGAGAAACATGCTAGATTCAACAAATATAAACCATTTAGAGGGAATCGTTTAGCATGTTACCAAAGTGGCTCTAGTGGCCACACTTGTGTTGGTGCAATTGCTTGGAAGATGACCTTTGAGCTTTGCAACCACCAACATGCTCCTTGGTGCTATATCCCAATACAAGAGGCTCCACCTACAACATTAGGCGAAGACTTTGGTATCCAAATAAACTTGGATCCACATTTGTTAGCTTTAGGGACCCATATACTATTTACTCTAGCATTGGTAGAAAAACTCCTACGAATAGGACAAGTTACACTCATGTGTCCAATGCGAGAGCAATAGAAGCACCTAATACTAGTGTGTGCACATGTATCAGAATGAGCATGATTATGAGCATGTGACATACTAGAATGATGAATATCTCTAGAGTGAGTATGCATGGATTTGGTCTTAAGAGTATCATGCAAATCATTATGCACACAAGTAAGAGAATCCCTATGCATGGATTTGGTCTTAAGAATATCATGTTCTAATAGCAAATCATTATGCAAACAAGTAAGAGAATCAAATTTAGCATTTAAAGCATAATTCTCTTTTTCAAATAAAGCAATTCTAGAAATAAAATCATCATTTTGTTTCTTTAAAGAGTCAATAGAAGAATCATGCAAATGATTTAGCTCATGTGCTTGCTTCTTAAGATCTTCTATTGATGAGGAAAGAGATTTGATTTTCAAAATTAAAGAATCATTCAAACTCTTTAAAGAAACACAAGATGAGTTTTGAGAGTCAAGTCTAGATAATAAATCATTGATTTCATTTCTCAAAAACTCATTAGCTTCTTCTAAATGAATAACCTTTTCTACAAGTTCTTCATTTGTAGAATGAAAAGCCTTAGCACACTTAAAGGAATGGTTAGCCATGGCTTTCCACTTAGAGCACTTATTGCATTTAGAAGAAACATGATTGTCTATGCTACTAGAAGAAAAACCCTCTTCATCGGAGGAGGAAGAATATGATGCCATACACAAATAAACAAGGATCTACTCTAAGGATGTTAAGCCTAACAATAGAGACCTTGCTCTGATACCAATTGAAAGAACAAGTGTAGGCAACTCTAGAGGGGGGTGAATAGAGTTTGTGTCAATAATCACCAAATAAAAATTTAACTCTATATCACCTCCACAAACAACTATCAAGATAGTAAATAAATCAGAGAGAAATACAGAAGTAAATAAAGATCAAGAAGAGCATACGCAAACACAGCAGTTTTAACCTGGTTTCCCTCGTGGAGGACTAGTCCAGGCCTGAGAACTCTAGCTCAGGATTCAATCCACTATTTGTGAAATAGTAGTTTACAACCCGTGCCTTTTCTTCAGAAGAGCACGTCAACTTCTTACAGAGGATCGCAGTGGCGATTTGCTTGGATTTTTCCAAGCGACTTGGAATTGTCCAAGTGACTTTTCTTTTCAACTCTTGCACAAAAACTTCTAGCTGAATCGCACTTGAGCACCTTGGGGCTTAGGAAGTTTAGTGGCTAGTAGATTGGAAGAGTAAGGCTCTTGACTATATAAGCTATGTAAGAGAAGAAGAATAGAAGAGTGGATGGTTTCAAATGAGAGAAACCAAGGCCTATTTATAGGGTTCGGGACAAGCAGAATTCGGCCAGAATTCGGTATGGATAATTCAAATTTTTGGCCGTTGGACAGCTTGTAGCAAGCAGGCCCTAAAAATCAGGGTGCTGAAAATCAGGGGACAGAGTTCGGCCCGAACTCTGTGTGGAGGCAGAGTTCGGCCCGAACTCTGTCTCCAGCAGACAGAATTGGTCCATTGGGCTTTTGGACTTTGTGGAGCTTGGGCTTGGTTCAGGAATTGGTCTGTTGTATGGTAGAGCTTTGGAGAGATATGCTAGGGGTTGAGATGACTCAGTGCGACTCAACGTACACATTCTCCTAGACTCAATAAATTGAAGATTACAGACTTAGAACAAGTAGGAAAACCAAGAGCCCTTTGATGATGCCTTTCTTCTGATATTTGAGCAGCCCTGAAGACGTCTTTTTCCCTGACAGCAGTCGTCCGAAGATAAACAGATCTGAAAATCTGAATACCTTTCGGGGGCTTCGCCCCCGAACCCCCGACGGGGGGCGCTGCCCCCTCGACCCCTGTCCGCTGACCGGGCAGCGGAACCCCCGATGCGAGGCCCCGGATTGGTCGCTAGGCGGTTCGGAGAAATCTCTTTGTATGACGCCGTCTTTGCTCCATCATTAATTCTTCATTGCCTATGTCCTGTTTGATCATGTTTGATCATGCTTACTGCATGTCTACAAATACATGTTAGGCCAGCAGAATATGTTGCAGTACGATACAAGCATAGCAATATAATATGGGACAATTAGGACATTGCTAAGTATAAGTAACAACATGATATCATGTTAGGCCAACAGAATATATTGCAGTACGATACAAGCATAGCAATATAATATAGGACAATTAGGACAAAGCTAAGTTTAAGTAGCAACATGATAGTGAGTATATGAATATTAGTGACATCATTATGTTAAATTTAACTGATTAGCCATATTCAAAAACACAATGTAATCATTGGGCCAACATATAGTACATCTCTTATTTTTCTTTCGGAACAACCGTACGGATAGGAGTTCGTCTACCCTTGCCATAATTGAGGCCATTCTTGAAGTCATAACCCATCTTTCGGATGATGTCTTTTGATTGTTGACTATAACGACGAAGTTGGAGATGTCCCGTATCATTACTTTTGCTATCATCCGTATAACTAAATTTTTATTCTGGTCCTTTACTAAAAAGTATTGGACTCTCACCTCTCTTTCGAGAAGGGACGACAAAATATGAGTCATCTGGATGTTCAAATAATACTTCTGTCTGAAGGGATTGTACGACCCCTATCGTAAATGACGAAAAGCTATCTAACATATCCAAATAGCATTTAGCATGATAAATAACATCAGTATACTAGAAAGTAGATACTTTTTCATTGATTTGTACATCCGTATTTACAACAGGTCCTTTAGCCTTAGCTGGCTTGGTCAGATCGATTACAAGAAGAGAAGAGCAGGGAGGTTTAGGCTTGTTACGAAGAAGGTCGATAATAAGCGGCTCAGAAGAGGTGATCTCCCTTTTATCCTTGTTACGATGTAAGTCGATAACCAGTGGCTCAGAAGAGGTAAGCTTCCTTTTATCTTGATTATCACCAGTTGATTGCTTCTGGGTTGGCAGATGAATAGCTAGTAGTTTGGAGGATTGAGGATGAGAAACACGCCCTTTACAGATATGATGAGAGTGTCATTGGGCACTGCTTCTTGTTCTTCCTCACCGTCCATGGCTAATACCACCTTCATAAACTCTTCTTTGTACATACGAGCGTCGTTGTAATATGCTTCAACGCCTTTAAACGGGTAGAGATTCGCAACTTCTTTTTGGACTTCTCCTTTGTCATCAACGTATTTGAAGCATTGATGGGGAGTATAAGGAACAATGTTGTGTTCATGAAGGAATGGTCTCCCTAGAAGAGTATTGTAGGAACAACCATGGTTGTCTATAATGTAGAAGGTCACCTTCGTGCGAAGATTTCCAATTTGGAGCTTTAAGCGTTTCTTGCCTAAAGGTTCACTTCTTCCCAGGTTGAATCCCAGGATGGTGGTGATAGTGCCGGAAAGGCTATGCACTAGAATCTTCAGAGCATCCAACATCGTCTTAAGCATGATGCTAAGTGCTGACCCTGGATCTATCAGAATACGGTCAACCTTCATGGTGTCGACATATCCTGTGAAGTAGAAAGGATGATCATGTCGATTGTCTTCCATCAACATGTCATCTTGCGTGAAGGTGGTGTTTGGAATTAATTCCAGCACACTGTGACAGTGGAGACAAGAGACAGGTTCTGATTCAGGTTTCTTGAGAAGAGTTAGGCAAGTGTCTGCCTGCATCAAAGCCTCACTCAATGTTTCTCGAGTCTCTTTAGAGAGGCGTAAGAGCTCGAAGATGGATAATCTGGCCGGTGTGTTGGCTAATTGAGCCAATATGTCAAAGTTATATGGCTTTTCAAGTCCAGAGGGAGAAGACTTCTTCTAAACTTTGTCGAAGCGAACTTGTTGTTTGCCTTTGTCGGCTGCTGTCGGTTTAGAAAGAGTTGGTTCCACAACCGGTAATGATGTAGAGGGGATGCCCTCTATAGAGACAGGCTGCATTGGAACAGCCTCGGAAGACGAAGCAGGATCCTCCTGAGTTTCGGGATGCTCTCGTAGATAGGTTTTCCCTAACCTGGTGCCCAATAGGATCTCTTCTTCAACTATGGGGTCAAAAGATACCATATTACAGCTCTTTATCTTACCCTCAGAGCATTTTTTTTGCTTTGAGGAAGAAGAAACTTCGAAATCTGAAACAAGATCAGGATGAATCCACATGATCTCGCCATTATCAAGGGATAAGGGGACAAGACCTTCACTTCATGGGGAAGGAAGATTTTTAATCTCCAGAGTGGCCCTAGGAATGGGGATGATGCCACTCTGCACCACTTATGGCGGGAAATCATCGAACTGTACAAAAATCATATTGGCCGTAACAGTCTTTGCATCCTGTTGGAGAGTGATGACACCGGCTTTGACCAACTCTTGAATCTTGCCTTTGAGCACATAGCATGCCCGAGTAGGATGCCCTATGAACCTGTGATAAACACAGTACTTAGGGTGGTCAGTCTTACCGACTTCGTCAGGCTTCTTCGGGTCAGGGAGTTGCATTTTATTGCTTTTAAGCAAACAGTCGAAGATGCTCGCTGTATCATTTTCATCAAAGGAATACTCTACTTTTGGGCGAGGTTCCTTTGGTGGAGGTGCAGAAGGAGCAGAGGTAGACGTGGGTTGAGCCACGTTAACGGCTAAAGATTCCTTGCTCTTGAGGTTGATGTTCAAGGTTTCTTTGCCTTTGTGGTTATTCTGGCGATTACCACTACCGGATGCAGAAGGCTCATCTCGATCAGGGTTAGACATGTCTACCCCCAACTGTTTGAACTTCTCAGCACTAACTTCAGCTGCTTTAGCATTGACGATGAATGATGGCCAATCCTGGAACTGTGTTGACCCCGTCCACATGCTGATGATAGGCAACAAGTTTGAATTACAAGTGTCTATCGTTACGACAGATGGGGTTTCGGGAGGCATTTTGAGTGCTTCTCGACGGAATCGTTTAATAGAACTAAACTCTCAGTAGTTTCATTATGTCTTTGCTTGATCTTATTGAGGGCGAATATAGTCATATCGTTGATACCCTCGTAGAATCGTTCCAGGAACATCTGCTTGAGTCTGGCAAAAGAAGTGATAGAGCCGTTAGGCAGGCTGCGGTACCAATCATATGCCGTGCCGGCTAAGCAGCCGACGAAGACTCTGGTAAGAAGAGCATCGCTTGGCTGGAGCTGGACAGTCATTACCTCAAAATGGTTAATGAACTGACTCGGAGAAGTGCTGCCGTCAAACAGCATAATCGTAGGAATTTTGTACTTTGGAGGGAATGGGACTTCCTTCCATTCTACTGGATAAGGTTGTTTGATCCCCAGCCTCTGTAGACCATCTTTCTCTTTGAAGGCCTCGAACTGATTACGTAGTAGTTTTATAGCCTCATTGGCATCTCCTAAGGATAGAGAAGTAATAGGCTGGCTTACCGGGTTAGGAGGAGGAACCGTATGGTAAGCACTACCCCCATCCCCTGAATGACTGGGTGTAACTTGAATAGGTATTGAGGCTCCTGGAGGAGATGGTACCCCCAGACCTGTATTGACAGGTACTGATGATGCTATAATCTCGGGATTGACAGCAGGTACAGTCGGTGATACTGTATGTTGAGCTATGATAACAGTATGCATACTCGTGATCATTTCAGCCATGGTCTTCAATTTATCTTCCAGTACGGCTATTCGTTGCTCTTGACTTGCCGAACTAGAAGCGTCTGGATCTTCAGTAACAATATAGGCTGACACTTCTCTCGGTACAGTAGAAGACACTGTCTGCTCAGAGCTTTCATTATATGCATCATAATCAGAGAAAGAATCATCCCCTGAGTGAGAAATAGAGAAGTGACCAGAGGGATTTTGGAGAAGATTCCTATGACCAACTGTATCTCGACTTCGAGATCGGGTGTGTCGGAATACTCCTTCAGAAGATTCATGGAGTAAATCTAGATATCGTTGACTGGGTTTGTGGGGTTTGCCATGCTTTGAACACTTCCTACCCCCAGTGCCTCGGGAAGCCATATTTATAGAGGCATAGAGCACCTTGTCTTCGTCTTCTGACATTGGTTGAGAAGTTAAACGATCGAAGACAGATCGTTTTGTCGTCTGGCAACAACACTTGATAACCACCTTGTGATTACAATGGTGTTCCAATGGTTGGATTGGAGGTGTTGAGGTGTTGTCCCGCTTCTGCTTAAGGCATTCCCAAAGATCAGGGATATATTCTTTGACGACATTCGGAACATGATTCCGATTCTTCAGATGCTTTGTCCCATGAGTATACAGACAAGTACTCAACTTGTTGGCATAAGTGTCAGGATTTTTCCTTCTGGAAGTTTGCTTCTGATGCAAGTTCACCTTCGGCATTGGTTGCTTGCATTTCATATAAACTGGTCTATTAAGATAAATCCGTAGATGGACAAATTTACCCCCAGGGGCCTCCGTCTGAGACACTAGCAATTTCTCTTGCTTTGATCGGGATATCCGAAGAGTTGGGAGATCTTGGAAGTGTGCTACTGGAGTAGGCAAGATGCCTCTCTGGTCAATATTCTTCTCTTTAGCATGGAGAGAAGAACTCTTGTTTGAGAGAGTTTTTGTACTATTTGGTGCCGAGGCATGTTCAGATGGACTTTTCGAGGTAAAAATTGGGGAAGACTGAGAAAAGACCAAAGGGCCTTTTCCTTTATTTGGTGAAAAAGGGTTGGTTAAAGAGCGTTTCTCTCTGTTGTTTTCCAAGTTTGGACTACGGAAGATTGAAAAAAGACCAAGGGGCCTTTCCGTTTGTGCTGAGACGGAGGAAGAATAGTCAAAAGACTACCCCCTGTGGGTTGTGCAGGAACAGAAGAGGCAACAACTTTCTCTTTGACGGAGATAACATATGGCTCCATGGCCATAGAACCAGCAGGGGGTGTAACCTGTGCTCTGGAAGAAGCATCAAGTGAAGCCTTGGCTACAGAGGGCTTATGTTGCGCTCTGGTTGAAGAAGTAGTGGATTGCGCAGGAGAGAAAGAGACCGCCAACTACGCCAGAGGGAGAGGAGTCTTGGACTTTGCCATAGCATCATAAGTCGTAGATTATGCTGTGGCAAGGGGAGTAGCGTGCTGTGCTTGGACCATAGGAGCTTTAGATTGCGCTTTGGCGGAGTGGATGGTGAACTGCGCAAGGGTAGAAGTGGATACTGGCCTCCTGTCAGAAGAAACCGCCGGCTGTGCAGAGGACTTCGGGGTCCACACTGAATGGACCTTGCTCTTGGCAGAGGTCACAGTGCGTCGAGTAGCCCCAGAGTTGATCATCGCTTCGTAGGCAGTCTGGTTGACCTTCACAACCAGCGTCTTCTGCGTCTTTCCGATAGACGCAGCGTCACATTGAGTTGTCACCTCCTCGTCGGAGGAGAAAGTCGTCCCCAGCAGAGTCGCCATTTTGTTTGCAAAAACAAAAGTCTTTTATTTCACAAACTTTAAAGAATAGTACAAGAGTACAATGAATTCTAAAAAAGTACAACTGTAGGAATCTGATCTGAAGACGATCGCTTTATCCCTTGGATGGTGTGAACTTTGAAGACGATAGACTCTGAAGAATGCAGCAGCACTTGGACAAGAACTCCTGATCTCTGATGATCTTGAATAATGAACCCCTTAATGAAGAACTTGAAACTCTATTTATAGAGTTCTAGAAATAACTATTTTGTAGTTATTCTGGACTGCGCACAATGAACTGCACTGGAGACAGACTGTGCAAACTGTAAACTGCGATGGCCATTGGGCAGTTGCTCGATCGTGGGCTAACCGTATTCAGACGAGTGGCATTGTTTGATTGAAATGCGCTTGGTCGTGTACAGACGGTTGCCACGTGGCGAGCAATTGATGGCATGTAAGCCACATAATAAAGGTCAGTTATCTTTAACAAGTTTGATGGATCGTGCCACTTGAATAGCGCTAGCTTCAGACTTCGCTCCCTTCTAGTCAATGGATAGCACTAGGATTCGAACTTGGTCAAACTGCGCTGAGGTTGGACTAGCATACTGCGCTCGGGTTGGACTGGCAGACTGCGCTCATGTTGGACTGTACAACTGTTCTCGAGTGTCGTGCTGCACAAGAAACGAACAGACTGCTCGTTTTTCGGGCTGTCAGGCTGTCAGGCTGTCAGAAGATTTGATCTTCCTGTCAGGTAATGATGGCGTTGCCACGTCAGTGTAGCGCGCACGGGTGTTAGCGCAGTTCAGCCTCGCGCATTAGATTTGTAGCGCAGTCTGTCTACAGCGCAGTTCATTGAAGGGTGCGCAATTTAGACTTCTCTGCCTATTTGATGGATACAACTTGATTTTTAGGACTTACACTCTATACACTCTAGGTACTAGGATACTCTATACACTCTAGAGGATACTCAATAGGTACTAGGATACCTTATACACTCTAGGTACTAGGATACTCTATACACTTCTTAGGATACTCTATACACTCTGTGTAATGCCTCGCTCCGTACGGCGCATTACGCTGAAGCGTTGAATCAATGAGTCGCGTTGATCGAATAAAATGTATCGATGTGAAGCGATACGAGAGTTACATTATCCCGAGCAACGCATCGAACTAAGTCGATGCGAAGAGTTGCCTTATCCCAAAGAGTGCATCGAGTGAATCGGTGCGAAGCGCCACGTTGCCCGAAGGATGAGTGTATTGAATCGGCTCGAAGATTCTAAGAAATCGAATCGACCAAGGTGTAAGTCCGAATCGATGCAAGTATTGATTTTAGTTGTTTTCGTGTACAGGTTATACGTTGACGCAAAAATATTAGAGGTCGATCTTTTGCCATATTTAGTAAAGGGTGCACAAAATCAAATCGTCGCCTAGCGACAGGCTGAGACTTGGGCACGTTAAGGCAAATCGGACGTATAATTCAATGAAGCACGAAGTTCTCGAATGGCTAAGTCAGGAGAGTGGCCGTGCAACAAAGTTATAAAATCGAGCCGCATCGGCTCGACGAAACGATAAAGGCGTATCGACTCAAGGTGGGAGGATTGACTTCTTTTTACTCCTTCATGTGATAAGTCAAATATATCATGGTATGCTAAAAGTTAACCTATCGACGCCACGGGCGTGGTCCGATCGAAGATAAATTGTAGTGTGAGTCGAACACTAAGTTAGAACAATTGAAATGAAACGTGCATCATATGCATGAGTCGCTATGGAACATTGGATATTGCAAAGGCGAGCGCCTCGGTGCACAAGCCGTAAAAATATGGAATAACTGTACTCGGCGAGTGCCTTAGTGCACGAACCATACCGTGCCTTCGCGCACGAGTTAGAAGGCTAGAACATTGAAAGACAATAGGTGAGCGCCCTAGCGCGCAAGCCCCGAACATTAAACACTAAGTTATAGAACATGAAGATATGGTCAAAATATGCCTACGTGCACGAGATTATAAAAGATGGCTTCGTTGCGTAAGAATACAGTTGTGGCATGAATGTGGCAGAACTGTCGGATATAACATAATGCCTCGAAAGGTGTTCGAGACCTTCAGGTCGTTCGGTTGAGGAACATTGAGTTGAGGCATAATGTCATTGAACATTGAAACGAAGTACGAAACATAAGAACATAGAAAGTTAACAGAAGAAATACGAGATGATAAGGTCTGAGTCTCGGACTCAAGACTATGTTTGGTTGTTTGAATTTGATTGCTTGAATAATAAGGGCGTTGCATGGTCGAATGGGATGGACTTGAGATAAAATGTGTATATAACTCGTGCACGAGTGTCCCCTCGAACGGTTAAGTGTCGGAGCACCCCGGAACCGTTTGGCCTAGGAGGGTTTGATATCATTGATAGGCGCACATCCTTGAGACGAGTAGCACTCGCTTAGAGATGGAGAAAAGTCGCAAATGAAGGTATGCAGCGGTAATATTTCGGTTGTTGGGACCGCCACCCACAGGTTAAACGCCGGGCTACCCAACCAAATTCGAGAAGAATGAGAGAAAGGAAAGTAAGGAACCCCTTTAGCCATTCCGGCACGGATACGCCAACGACCCTCATATAGCTAAGGAACGATGGATTAAAAGTGTAGGCACGTATGCGTCCCGCATATAAATCCTACTTAGAGATGCACTTATAACATGACAGGGAAGGAATGGGGCGCATTCACCTTGCGTCGGTACAAGCACGAGTGTGTCGACTTGGTAAGAAGTCAGGCCACGAATCAAATACGAGATTGCTTGCTTGCTTCTCTATTCAATTCGATAACATGTTTGCTATGATAACATGCTTTACGCTTATGAATATGCCATAAAATTGACCCTAAGGAGAACATAGCAAGATCATAAGCTAAGTTGCATGATTCAACATATATACTACAATGTCAGTTTGGAAAGAAGATCTTTGCATCAGTACATGCGAGGACGAACGTACTGATCCCCCGCCAGCTTCATGCAGGGTACAGGGAATGGAGGGCTCGCGGCGAAGCATTGCTTGAGCGTATTGAGGCTTGGAATACCGAAGCGTTTTGAAGCGTGCGATCACATTGACGCTCGGACTATGCAACAGGATTGATGCGGCCGAGATATAGAAGGCATGATGTATGGAACGGTAAAATCCTTTATGGCCAAGAGAGAACCTGAGTATTGTAGCTAATCTGGCATATATTGTTAGGCTATCGAAAGCCTTTGTAATCTCAGTTTTCGGATATCAATAAAGAGAATTATTTTGTATACTCTGTTTTCCTTTCGTTGTTAATATCGAATCAAAAGATAACCATTTGAGAACTTGTCATCTTGCCTTGCACGAGCACAACTCCAGGCTTGTGCGGCATCATGCCCCCTGCGAGGACGATGATTCGGGTGATTCCGGTCGGGACGTGACACTCTGGGTACTAGGATACTCTATACACTCTAGGTACTAGCACAACCTATATCTATACTCACACATATATATGTAAATCTCAGCAAAATTGAACCCCCAAACTATACAGCCTTTAACCTATATGTGTAAATTTGAAAACTGAGTTGCATCTAACTCAATTAATCTACGATATATATATATAACAAATACATAACGGTAACCCATGAATAACTTATGACCTATAATGTAACCTACCTAATCTGAACAGAACTTCACCTCCCTCAGAAAAACTCACATAGTAGGAACCTGGCACCCACATATACAACCCCACATGGCTAGCTCTCATAAACATACCTCATATATCTATTTATCAGATATTATATACAAACTCACATAACCTCAGGTATCTAAAATACTCATATCAAACATATATATATAGATTATATATAATATAATATATATAAATAAATAATATATATTATCTATATATATATATATATATAATATCATATATTACATATATATATATCTTATATTAAAAAAATATATATATATATATATATATTTAAATCTCTCATATAACTATAAAAAAAAAAATATATATATATATACTATAGATATATATATATATTTACATATATACATATAAAAATATATTATATAT